>UYYA01005059.1:3981-43333 GCA_900624975.1 Angiostrongylus costaricensis
TATATATATATATATATATATATATATATATATATATATAGTAGTTGGCTGGATTTATCCTCTGTCCTCCAACTGCAGTTGGAATGCTCGACTTTGCACGAGTTCGCCAAGCGGGACTTTTTCCGTAACGGCCGTGAACAACCTCGAGTTCGGGTTATAACGATTCATAGCAGTAATAACAAAGCAATAATAACAATATGATGATATCCAGTTAGGTGAACGCATTCGAGCGAAGCACTTGAGAGAAAACGGGAGCACTTGAAATACGGCACACTGAGTGTCTGGGATAGGGCTACCAACTACCTTCTTTAATGAGTGGGGCTTCTATAGAGGAAAATTGAGACAGTGCTCAGAGAGAGGTTCTAAGAGTTACTCAACTAGTAGGATCTGATAGAGGTACTTGCACAAGGGGTTCGTGAAGTCTATACAATAAACAATAAATATATAAATATAAATATATATATAAATAAATATAAAAACCAGTATACAATGAATCTAACCTTATCAGTTCTCGTACCTGTCTTAAGACACATTTTTTGTGCTTTATAGGAGCGCTGTCGGGTGTGGTAGCCTCCTTCGAGCGGTGCTTCATTGAGGAAGACCCGACTCAATATGACGAAAAGACATCACACAGAGAGAACAAAAGACTGCAAACAATTGATTTCGATCACCGACTCCGAGGAAGAAGACGTCGAAACGATAGCCGAGTGAATACTTGGTAACAATCTTGAGTTACTTTATCAACTACACACTTTCGCATTTTTGTGAGATTGCAGCGAAACTTTTTTGCACAACCTTGATCAACGATTTTGAAAACTCTGGAAATATCTGAAATATCCTACTAACTTCGTTGTTATGGTTTTGCTGTCTAAATAACGCCTGAAGAAACGGCGGTAGTGGCTATGCCTCTAGTTCTTGTCGTTTATTCTTATTTAATGCTTCAATCGCTTAGCCTTACTATCTCTCTAATACAATTGCTCAACGCCAACCTCAATGGACACGGACTCCTCAGCGGAAGACTCATAGAGAGCCCAAAGTGTGTGAAGAAGCACCTTTATATTAAATCCGATTGAAGACAAATTATCGCTGCTTTTCTGTTGAAGTTAGTTTGTCTGCGAGGTTACAATTAACTTGCCGTTTCCCTGAAGAAGGCGAAATCCGCCGAAACATAAACTGTTGTGAATAAATACTCTGTGGTAGCAATCTCGTGTATGCTTATCGAGAAGATAGTGGATTATTCATCAAAGCCGAGATTAATAGAATGTCGGTTTTGGTGAACAGTTTTATACTTGCTTCAGTCATTTTGAAGGAATAATAATAATAAGAATAATGCTGATACATTAGCAAAACTTCAGACCACAAGTGTCCGCGGTCGAGATCGAACACGCTGTTATCCTTTCCGGAATTTGACGACGCGTTCACCACCATGCGTATTCTTCGTTTCTCCTTTCTTTCAGCCGTGTTTTATAGTTGCTACCAGCAATCAACCATCAACGGGCTTGAAGTTTTAGGGTCAACTCGCCAATGAAGCTAGTTAAGTTAAAGCTATAGTCGAAATCACAACGTCAACGTTTTATTTATTGCCTACTACAGTTTTTCACGCCAGGGAATTATATGAAAATAATAAACAATAATGACGTTTTTTGAAAACAAACACTGAAGGCAGACACAATGAAACAGTGAAAACAACCAACTTTAGCAATTATCATGAAAATAAATTCTTGAATTGCTGTTATTAAATTAAAAGCTAGACGGTAATGATACTGGCCGCTTTAGGGTAGATTGACTTGGAAAATCCGGACGATTATAAATCGACAATCAACATCAATAACCGTCTTATATAGAAGGGCGCAGCCAAGTGAGGTTACTTCAGTCAAGCAGTGTTCCAGCGGTTTTGATTTCATGTGGTTCCGCACACTTCGGAAGGAGGGGTGAACTGTAAGCAATCAACACGCATTGGTTCAGCTCCAAAGAAGGCGAAGGAGCCGAAACGTTAGCCTGATAAGGTTTTCTTTTATCAACCTCTTATTAGCTTGCCAATGCAAAGTGCTTACTGATAAGTCTTGACGAGGCTAGAGAAAAGTCTGTTTTTTAAATCAACTTTGATCTTCTTGTGGAACGAAAATCGTGGTGGTATTAAGAGTTTAAGTCAGCACACTATTCACATCGATTTGACGGTATGAAGGATACTGTAAGATCCGGAAAGATAGTTGGTAATGCGGCATTGCGTTGAATAGCATGTCCTCAACTTATGGAACACATAATTCTGAAGGAATGTAGGAAACAAGACCGTTGTGAGTGCTGCAGGCGGTATAGGTGTTGATTGAAAGTGGTTAAATTATTATCGGCTTTCATCGACACATCTTGAAGAACTTTCAATGCCACACTAACAGTTTCTAAAAGTGAAGCAACGGCCGAAGAAAGTGGAAAGCCAAAAACAGGCCTTCGGTTCGACTCTGAAAGCGAACTTTTGCGCTAAGTGCATATTTCAAAGTCACTTGGATATAGTCAAGGAATAAAATTTGTCACCGCTTGTAATCGGGTAACTCCTGCGCATAGCAATAAATTCAATTCCTTCTCGTCACTTACAAGACCCACTCAGTGTATGCTTCGCTTGGCCAACCGACAAGCAAAAGCTTTACATTCTTGCCTTAACTACTACATTTTGAGAAAAACTAGCCTCAGCTATCTCACCGGGGATCGTCGTGGCATAGTTTTACCCTTGGCTGTGTTTTCGAATGTGAATATAGAAATCCTTCTCAGCTTACGTGACCCTAGTTTACGTTGCCGTTTGACAGTCAGAAACAGTATCATCTTAAAAGAGGCTGTAGAGCATTGAAAGGATTAAATAATAAGGCTGAATAATGTTTTGGCGTGAACATACGACTCGCTACCAATTGCGACAACACTCCTCATAAAGCTAAAAAACGTGGCTATCCCAAAGATGTACGACATCGTGAGTTTCACAGCAAAGGCATATATCAAAAGTCCGAATGGTTCAAACACGCCGGAACAATCGTTAATGAATGTGCGCTTTCTTCACCGGCGTCACATGAAGTTCCGTTAATCACAGCAAGATTTGAGGAAACACAAGTGAGATTAACTGTTTAAGTTTGACTAAAGTAGAAATATTTTTTGCCGCAAAGTATTTGCGACTGAGGTGTAGCAAACTTCAGATGTTGAGAAATATGAGAAACATCATTTATTTTACAATGCAATCACTTTTTACCTATTGCTTATTTCTCTTTCATGACACTGTGTGATATAAAATATCCCAGCATCATTGTGGTTATTATTTATCTCATTTTGTAGCTGATGTTTCGACGGATTTCGCCCTCCTCAGAGCTGGGAAAGGTCAACTTGACTGCAACCTAGTTAGCCAAATACATCTGGTACCTCAATAGAAAAGTAAAAAGCGAATTGACAAGAATACAGCGTTGTAATAGATTCACTCTTTCCACTGACTCATCGACGTGGAGACAACCGCACAGTCTTACATGAGTGAATAAATGTGTTCTGCTCAAGCCAAAAAAAATAGACCTAGAGTATGGTGCGATGTGATGCGTGATCACGAGGAAATACTCCATGCGGTCCATATATGGATTTTTCATGGAGTAAATCTTCTTATTAACAATTTCTATTATTACGAGAGCGCATATCGCAGTAGTCGGAGGCACCCTGCAAAACACGTGCAATCGATCCCCGTGCCCACGGCCCACCAAGTCTTCCATCCCTCCGGAGTGTGCAAATTGGTACCTGACTTGCCTGGGAGGAGAGGAGCACTGGCTCTATGCATCGGTAGGCCACCGCGAATCATTTTAAAGTCTAGGTATGCATTCAATCACCTCCAAACGATGGTTAATGAAGTCGAACGCATGGCTCATCCCTTAGGGATTGATCAACGCTGAGAGCTTTATCCTTTTTATTTCCTCATTAACAATCTCGTTCCTGCTTGGGAAGAAAACACAGACTTATGTACAAAAGATCTTTGCGAAAATCGCAACATACAATGAGGGGTACAACCACGATGTTGCTGAACATGAGCAAAGTTCGGAACATTAGGTGGATTTTGAACCCCGATTTGCTTTTACCCGGGATCACGTTTTATCCAGCGCACCAAGAGCACCAGCCGAGGCCTTTGATTTGTCCTTTTCTCAGCCATGTGCGAAGATAACAGTTGTGAGGGAAATAAAATAAGTTCCTTCGATTTGAATAGTTTACGAGCTGGAAAAACTGTGAATATAACGAATTACAATCGTTTATGAATCTTTTCAATAAATAAGTCACAAAAACGAAATGCAGGCAACTTTCTAACAAAATTTTGAGGGTCATAACAATAACAGAGTTATAGTCATATATATGATAGGCGCCTGTGTTTAATATTTCATGAGCACGATAGCGCCTGGAGTTTTCAGCTCATCCAACTATTTACGTCCTTCCATCGAGTGTCCTTGTGATCTGATCCATCAATGTCGTCAGGAGAGCAAAGAGGTTTTTCGAGAAGGAAAGAGAAATTGGCTCACTTTTGCTGCAACACAAGGCGTTAGCCATTTGTCAATGCAAATGTGCGCTACTTGGACTACCAATCGTCATCCAAAGGACCACTCTTCTCGTTATTCTATCTTCTTTTTCTTCGTTTTTTGAACATAGTTTGGACGACCACCTTTCAATAGGGTTGATAGGCAATTAAATATAGGTGACCCTAGCTCACTGGTTACAGGTGACCGTGTAATAAAGTAATTTAATTTTTATACATACATAGACTTTGGTTTGAACCTCTGTCCCGAGCTCACCAAGTCTTCTATCTCTACCGGGTCGATAAATGGCCACCAGTCTGGCAGGATAAGAGACCCTATCAGTAGGCTACCACAAGTAGTTTTGTAGACAAGAAATGCATTCGGTCTCACCGAAGTCGAATGCATAGCGCTCTTCTTAAAGATTGATCAACGCCTAGAACTTTGTCCATTTTTATCCTTGACTTGATGCGATTATTACTACCTTTGTGAACTATTTGATTACTTTATGGCAGATGTAATTGTTGCCATAAAAACTGAAAATTATACCGTTATCGTCGTAGGCGCTGTGAGCTTAATTTTACATCAACGATATGATGTGCATTCAGTTGGAAGAACAGCGCCCAACACAGCTTGCAAAACATAAAGGAGCTTTGAGAGGCTTTCCTACTAACGCGCTCAAGTAGCCGTATTTTAGAAAAATTTTGAACAAAGTCGAGAGTTTATTGAATACAATAGTAAAGCAGCAAAAGCAGAGACCCCTTGGGCACCAAATTTCTTCTTGAAAATAAAGCTGAAAGCATTAGAACATGTGGCATTGCGAAAGACCTAATGTTGTTCGGTTGTTCTAGAAAAATTTCATTGAATAAAAATGAGGCTGTTCAGCAGGGATTAGAAAATCTCCTTTTTAAATCAAGTGCGGAACTTGAATGCTGCAAAAAATTGAGCTTGTTCCATCGATTTTAGTAGAACTACATCAGGCCCCACCACGATAAGAAAATTTCTGAGATGTCTCATCAACAATGCGGACGTTTGAATAGCCATAAATACATTGGAAACCACGAACAACCTATAGGAAACAACCTATATATAAAGAAACCTATAGGCTCAATCAGTAAGCTGAGTCGTAGATTCCGTGTCGTAATGAAACTAATTAGCCGGTACTAGTACGTGAGAAAACACTTTGGTATTTAGATGTACCCTTCTCCAGCAGTTATTTCAAATGCAGCATTTTTTTACTCGTCTCGTTTATCTCAACCTCCAACTGTGATGATATTGTGGTCACGAAAATCATACCGTAATCCATAAATCCTAGTAGCTACGAATGCAGCTGAATGATTGGGTGATTTCCTGCAAACCGGGATCAAATAGATAATAAAGGAGTAAAAAAAAAAAAAGACAAAAAAAGAGGAAAGGCTCAAGATTTTGAATTTCTAGTGCTTCCATACTTTAGGCCATATATTTTCATGAGCGCACGATTGTCGCTAAACCCTGTGTGCTCCCAAAATCGATCATAAAGCTAGTCATTCTTTCTTGACTGTGTTCATTGCTAATTAAAACCAGCAGCTGATTAAACACTGAGTAAATACTAAGTATTTCCACATGAATTCTTGGGTTCGAAGTATCTGGCGTTATCCGACTTCGAACTAAAGGAGACGCAACGCTTAGCTGCAAGGTTGGACACGTTGTTGTTCGTCAATCTTGTCACGCCTTAAGCCTCAATATTTCGTCTTTCCTTTTATCTCCCGCATTTCAGCTTATATTGTTTGTGCAGTTTGCGTCGCCGAAATTTTTTTGTGCTTCATTTTTTCTTGTAGTACTTTCGAATATTTTTCGGTTCAAACTTATCGATTTGCTAGACTTTCAACAAAAATGTTGAATATAGAAAGGCCGCCACGAACCTACCGAGGTGATCGCCAACTGCCCAAAATATGCTGAACTCTTTCGAAAACATTTTAGTATTCTTCGGAATATTTTGCATTTCGAGCACATTGATACGATTCACAGAAGGAAGAGAAACAATGATGACCTACGGTCATGCGTGGATGCTATTTGGTTCCTATCATAGTTCATGCTTTCACCATTTTATTCATGTTTTTTTCGTCACTCAATTGTCATTTACCCAGCCAATTGAGCGCTTTTTTGAAGTAACCACATTATTAAATTAACTAACAGTTGCGCTAAAGCTCGGATAATGCAGTATAGTGATTCATTGTTCATTACCTGGGCGGTCCAACTTGCGCAGGTGCCGGTTGAACGCCACTTCGAGCCCACCGTGCTCTCATTCCTCCGAAGTTGGGAAATCGGACCAGACTTGTCTCTGACAACATGACCTCTGCTGTGTCTCGTAGGAATGCTTTAATACGATTATCCCAATAATTCCAAGTAGAATAGACTCGACCAGTATTCAGCGGCATTCGTGACTAGGTCGAAAAATTTTTCGAGTAAAAACCGAACCCACCCGCCAAGAAAGTTCGAGGGCCCTCGCGAATAGTGAACGTGACGAATGAGATTCAAAAACTGTTTGGATCTGCACGATGTAAAACTTGTGACATTGAGCTGCTGAAGAAAGCAATTTTAGTACTGCTGATAAGGAATAAAGCATTGTTAGAATTTTCCCTTTACGGGTGACAATCTTTGGAAGGGCGCTGAAATTCGCTAGAGTTCTAAAATTTTTTTTAGATTGTTAATCTTAAGATTCTAAATAGAGAATTGCTCTGAAAAATAATCAGTCATTAAGAAACAACTAACTGCAGAGAGGAAATTGCTAACTGATTGTTTAATTGCGAATTGAGCAAATGCGGCAGCGGTCAAATCAAGGTATAAATCTGGTTCTCGGTAGTTAATCGATATACTAGCTGGCAATAGATTTGGATGGTCTCCAAAATTTCGAAATGGAAAGAAAATGGAAATAACCCACTCTGGTCTTTCATCATAGCTCTACTTTGTCTTTACTGTGTTATTTCCGCCTACCGCCTTCCTGTGCCACAGTTTCAAATCGCCCACTTTGTATTTAGCATTACTGAGAATTCGAACTTACTAATACACTGATCAAACCAGAAGTTACAATTGTGTTATCCAAAAGCGTTATTTGGAGGCGTTATTTTCCGAGAAATTGAAGGCCACGTAGTCATGAAGGATGAACTGAACAAGAACAGCACTCTTCATGTGGA
The DNA here is from genome assembly GCA_900624975.1 of Angiostrongylus costaricensis. Taxonomy (NCBI): domain Eukaryota; kingdom Metazoa; phylum Nematoda; class Chromadorea; order Rhabditida; family Metastrongylidae; genus Angiostrongylus; species Angiostrongylus costaricensis. The sequence goes on from UYYA01005059.1 coordinate 11,669, forward strand.
TCACAAGATTGTCCTGACCACTACATCGTGATTTCCATAGAGATTTATTGCATCACCGCAGGTGGTCTCAGTTCCATCTGGAAACACTACAAGTTACTCGATCTCAAAAAATTTTTCTGTTTTTGAAAAAACACAACCTGAAGATTGCAAAGCTCTAAAGGCTTAGCACTTTTTGTGATTACGACAAAGAAAAGGCTGCGACTGATACTCCGAACTCAACGTGACAAATCTTGCCAATCAAACAACATAATAGTTAAGTGAAGAATACTCTACGGCCCTCACAATGGTTTTCTCGCGCGGTAATCGCAACGGTTTTGCTGCGGGGTAAGGGAGAAGTTTTAGCTCGAAAACGAACAATAAGTGCTGGTGTGTATTGCGCGCACTCAAATGGCAAGCGTGTAACTCGTTCATCGGACGAAAGCAGTGCTGGAATTGTATTTATAGCGTATCCGATGGCAACGAACAAAATTAAGTAATTGAATGATTCTTTCCACTTCTGTTCAGCAAACGCGAGGTGTTATTTTATATCTTTATTGACGTACAAGCTGACGTTTCGGCGGAGTTCGCCTTCCTCAGAGCCACTTTCCATAGAGTCTTCCACTAAGCATGTCACGTAGAGACCAACCGCACAGAGTTCACACGGAATCGTATTGTGAACGATATGAACGAATTATCAATACGATTCCGTGTGAACTCTGTGCAGTTGGTCTCCACGTGACATATTTAGTGGAAGACTCTGTGGAAAGCGGCTCTGAGGAAGGCGAAATCCGCCGAAACGTCAGCTTGTACGTCAATAAAGATATAAAATAACACCTCGCGTTTGCTGAACAGAAGTAGAAAGAATTATGCAATCAATGCCGAGGTTAATAGAAAGTCGGACGTGGGAGTTACTACAAGATGTAGTAAATGATTTCGAAGTGGATGGAAAACATGAACTGTAGTTGTCGCTCTCCTGTTATATAATATCATGCAATTCGGAAAGCCTTCGTCGGTTTTCCAATAGATAGCTATCGGAAAACTCGTAATAGCTTAACATTCTGCGGGATCTTCTCCTTCAAGAGTAGTTCGAAGAGGAAATTTTTGTCGCTTAGCGAATAAGAGGACAAGGTATAACCTCCTAGTAGATTCCTCCTTCCAGAGTGGAGAAATGTCTTGAAATGCTTTATCGCCTTAAGTGACTTGTTAAGACTTGAAGTTGCCAGTCCTTCACTGCCCGGTTTACCTTGTGAATATGAAAGGCGACGATGAGCAAGCATTCAGACGCCATTCATAGGCACTTCAAGCAAGTTCGTTGTCGACTGGATGGAAAAGCGACGATCGAATTAGTCGACGTGTTCCCCTTCGAGTGCAACAAAACATCACAAGTGCAAAAAATAATCTAAAAAATTAAATACTCGATTAATTTTCAGGCAGTTGTAAACAAAAAATCTCAAAAAGTTAATAATAGAAAAGTCTTGGAAATTCTATAATGATTGGTTTTAGGTGAAAGTCGTTTAACCGACAACTAAAGGAGAGAAATTCACATCACCTATGTGTTTGGAGTCTTAAAATTTTGAATTTTCGATCATTTAAAGATTGAGCGATTCTTAAGAAGCTGAAGTCTGGGAAAGAAATGTGGATCCTTTGAATTATAGACGAAGTTTATCAACTTCGGAGTTTTTAACGTTGTTGACTTTCTGTTCTTATTCGATGATTACTTATTTCCATAAACTCTCACGGTAGGCGGAAGGTGCAGTGATACAGGAGACATTAAGTAATATCATGCGCAAGGCACTAGTTGTACATATCCGACTCAGAAGAGGTTGAGGACTGTTTGTGACCAAGACTTTTAAACACTTTCCCACCGCTCTCCCAAGGTTGCATGGAAGATCTACTTAACTATCACTTAGCCACACTCATGAGAAAGGCCATAGATGGTAACGGAGTTGCAGGACAAACACGCAAATCCGAACACCAGAATTACAGTGGATTTCGGCATTAGTTTTCTTTTGGCTCTACAGCTGGATGTGAAGGCCGTACTTCTTCTGAGCTTATGAGCCAGTTGTAGTGATAAAGCTTTACTGCACATCGTACTTTGGTAGACAGTGATGCCCTCACCCAAAACGGGGAATTAGTTCTAGAGCAAGGCTTTCTTTCACTTCTTGAAACAACTATATCCTAAACCCGTATATAATGCTAAGCTACTGAGATATTTGCAAAACTCCGGACCGCAGGTGAATGCGGTGGGGAACGAATGCACTATTGTACTTACCGAGGAGAAGCGTACTTCACCACCACCCAGGTCCTTCGTTTTGCCTGTCTCTCAGCCAGTTTCATTAATGTTTTGCCATCAGCAATCACCCGTCAACGGGATTGATCTGGGGGCCAAATCGGCATTGAACCCAGTTAAGCTGAGGCTTACTTATAATCACAATCTTAACCCTTTTATTTACTGCCTTTTTCTTTTTAATGGCAGAGTATGTTGCGAAATATAACTCGTATATAATGCTGAGATATTTGCAAAATTCTGGACAATAGTGCGTTCGTTCCCCACTGCGTACACCTGCGGTCCAGAGTTTTGCAAATATCTCAGCATTATATACGAGTTAAATTTCCCAACGTACCCTGCCGTTAAACAGAAAAAGGCAGTAAATAAAAGGGTTAAGATTGTGATAAAACTCCACTATATCAATCAGAATTTGACCTTTTTGATTTTTAATTAAAATGCATCACACCTAAAAAAATATTAAGAAAGGAAAGTTGCTTTGAATTGAATTTGAATGTAAAGTTGAAGGAAAGGTGAACTTCGGCTTCTTCAACTCTCTCTTGGGCTTGAACCACACCGTAACTACTCTGATGTCCTGTAATAAATAATAAAAAATACTCTTAGAGTGAAATACGATAATCAGCAGACTGCAAAAAGGCAAAGACATGGTTTGACCAAGCCAATTAGTTTGCCAGAAAGTTTTGCCTTTTGCCTTATTTCTTACTAAATGGGTTAGATTCTGAAGCATTTGTTCATAATGCCGAAAAAATTTCTCGCCAGAACGATTGGCACCTGATGGTCTTACTGCAAATGATGCGTTAAGATTAGTGCACTGTGGTACGGTCATTGAACATGTTCGAATTACTGAGTGGTTTGCTTTCAGAGACACTCTATTTCTTCTCGTACTTTGGTCGAAGCAGATATATTTACGACATAATAGGTCTCTTTTTTCCAGGCTTAATGTCTTAATTTTATGCCCACGGTTTTTGATGATTGGCGAGGTTTATTTTCAGGTTTCCCCAGCTGTCCCATAAAACGGTTGATTTATTTCCTATAAGCAATGAAAATGAGATATAACCTTATAAATAGTGGGTGTAGATTAGCTTTTATTTATTTATATGTGCTGGCAGGCCTCCGCCATTCCTGTTCTCCTTGTCATTGCTCTAACACGCCTACTTTGATTAAGGACTACTTTCTTCAAATTTTTTCACTCAGTCACCGAGACCTTATCTCAGTTCAGCGGAAAAGTTTCCTCAAAAGGTTGGGAATAATTCGTTATAATTCAATATATAATATGTATTCTTTCTTTGATGAGCTTACACGAGGTTGATAATGATGTTTATTTTCGGCTAACGTTTCGACGTCTTCGTCTTCCTCAGAGCCGATGATCCGAGTCGATGGTCCTCGCTTGTTATTGTCTTCTTATTGTTCTTGTCTTTCTTCAATATATAATATTTTCTAAAGATATAAATGAAAACAGGTAGTGGTGTAACTGTGAAGTAAATTACTTAGTCGGAACATAATCTCCTGAATATTTCTTTCAGTTTTTTTTATTAGACTCAAGCCCCTCTCTACACTATTTCAGCGTGTTCTTTCCGAGCGTGAAGTTGAACTTTCTAAAGCGAACGTGTGAAAGGACATGGGCGCAATAGGAAAATAGACGGCAATCAGATTTGAGATGTTATGTCACAGAAGTGTTTAGACCCACAAGTAGCGTTTGATACATTTGTATTCAATCGATGACTATCCAACCCAAACTACTTTGGTGGAGCTGAGTCTGAAAAGCTGTTTTGCAACTTAGTAACTTTGTTACTGTTAATATTGAAGAAAACAACTTCAAGAGAGACTGTTTTTTTCTCACTGTTTTTCTTCATAAACAATCCTGACTTTGCTATTACAGCATTTATTAGTACACAATAACTGACGTTTCGGCGGTTTTGCCTCCTTCATAGCTTGGAAGCTTTTCTTCAAAGCCTTCAGAGCCTGACACGCAATCTACCCAATTAAACACTTTCATAACCTCAGTAGATAAAACTTAATGCGTAAATTCTCATTCGGACAATAAGCAGTTTCTTTCAAACACACCATTTGGTTCACGAGTTTCTCCGTTTTTTACTGGAAGCCAACCAAATACAGAAACCAAATACAGTCTTACATGGGCGAGAAATGTGTCTGGCTCAGATGAAAAAATCGTCCTAAGGCACGGCGCGATACCAGACGTGATCACAAGGCACTCCTTATTGTGGTTCATTTCTAGGCTTTTGGAATCTATCTAAAGCGCTTCAAGAGTTTTATGCTTTCAGTCTTCTCCGTTATGTCTGTGTCGCATGCGCTTCTAGTGGAGCATTTGGTTCCAATTTAAATTTACTGACTAGGCGTTCCTTTATACGGAGGCACAATGGTCTACCCGTTTAACCAATGTATTCTTCCCCGCACGCATTACAGCCGAACAAATAAGCCTTACCTGAACTTATGTAATCACCTTCTCTACCGTATGGGCATGTAGTGCAATTCTGCGTTGTGCATAGGCGGTCTTACAGCCTGTTGCAAACTAGCTAACGTTCTAGAGTGCTCGGTGCTGTTTTAATCACTACTGCCGAATTCTCAAGGCCGGCCCTTCCTAAGCAACGTTTAATGGCTTCATTTATTTCATTTAAAAAGAAGGGCGGGATAAACGGTACCTTATTATCGTTGGAAATATCATTTGGGAGCATGGTTTTCCCTCCACACCTATCTCGAAGTGCTGCGGCTTTGTAGCCATTGAAAATGGCTATATGCCTCGCCATTTCAACGACTCTTCCTTCTACTGTGCGCATACTGGTGGCCTTTCAAAACACGTTTTCCACGAGCGCCTTTTTTGTGCGTGAGGTTGAAAATCGTGAGGAAAAAAAATTGAAAAGAGAGGTAATGAACCAGCATGAAAAATCGTGCGGCTTGGCTTTCGGTACCAGTTCGTCGTGCAGTCGTCTTCAGATAGCTTAATTTGAGCGTTCAAAAATGGAAGCCAGTTTTCCTTCCGTTTATCTCCGGTAAACTGTTCATTCAATCATTAGAAACAGTTGTTCATCTCCTCTTGTATAGATCAAGTAATAAACAGTCATCTCAACCCTCATATATGCTTTTATGAACTGTCCTTGTTGAGCTGATATGAGGTTAGCATAAGTTGTCGTTGTTGTTGTTGGTGTTGATGTTATCGTTGCTGTTGTTGTTATTATTGGTGCTCGATAGCTGACGTTTAAGCGATTTCGCTTTTCTTAGAGTCTGGACTTATTTTATGCATCAATAGCCTTACAATTCGGTGAAATTTCTATAAAGAATAAAGGATGAAGCTCTCGGTCGGTTAGGGTTTCGCCATGCATTCGACTTCATTAAAGACTGTTGAAGGTGATTGAATGCACATCTGCCTTTCGCAGTGACTAGCGGTAGCCTACCGATGTATCGAGCCAGTGGTGCTATCCTCCCGGAGAAGTCTGGTTCCAATTAGCCAGCCTCTGAGAGATGGACGGCTTGGTGAGCCACGGAGACGGGCATCGATGCCATGTGGGTGTGCAGGACAGCTGCGACCACTACGCCACACGCGCCTCTCTTTTCTCTCTAAATTTCTTTAGTATCAATAAAGATCTAACATATAAATTAAGGCCACCGGGTTTATTTTTTATTTTTTGCCTTCTATAATTTTTATGGCAAGGTATTAAGCGAAATACAGCCACAAGATTGCTAAGATATTTGCAAAACTCTTGACAGATGTTTGCTTAACTGGGTTCAGTGCCGATGTGGGCTCCCCAGATCAATCCCGTTGACGGGTGATTGCTGACGGCACTGATCCATAGAACTAGCTGAGAAACAAGTGAAACGATGGAGCCGCATGGTGTTTTGATGAACGCGTTTCTCCTCGGTAAGGTTACTGTGTTTAAAAAATAAACCTGCTGTTACGAATGGGACTACTTGTGTGATTCATGTCAGAAAATCATTCAATCAGTCATCTGTGTAGCACCCGCATCACCTATTATTCCACTGATCGTCGAGTGCGTCGAGCTGGCATCAATAAACCATCCACTTTTCCCAGTCGAGTGCAGGAGTGGCCCACTGGGTTAAGCTCGCTCCAGGGACTAGTTGAGCACCACACTTTTCTCCTAGGCTTTTGGTGAAGAGCTCTGACCATCGAGTCGGTAGTCTTTCTGCAGTACGCTTAACATTCCGAGGAATCCAGTCACTAACGGCTCCTGTCCATCGGTTGCCGTTCAGCATTACACGTCTAGCCCACCTTATATTCAGTAGTTTGGCACATAGAACGGCGTCTTCAATTTTGACCGTTGATGAAGATCGGATCTTCGGATCCGTTTTTTCACTTGTGTGAGAAAGGCTACTCCTAACATCGTTCTTTCGACTGCGCATTCAGTAACGCTAAGTTTTATCGTGCTTATGCAACATTAGAGGATTCAAAGGCGTCAGCGTTCTTGTCAACACAAGTTTGGCCATGAATATCGATCCATTCGTACAACTAACTACTCTAATCGGTCCCACCCTATTTTCAACTGTTTGACGTACAGAATGGAATCTTTGATCTTTGATCGTTGATACAGGTTGAAGCTTCGGATCCCTTCTCTTACTGGTGTATAACGGAATACTCCTAGCATCGTCCTTTCGACTGCGCGTTCGATAACGCTGGGTGACCTTTCATCCCGGTCACGCAGCGACCAGGTTTCTGACGCATACATTGGTGCAGGAAGTACCATCGAGTCGAAAAGGTGGGCACGGGGTCAGGTTTTCTTTGTCCTCTTCACTACATCCTCGATGCTCTTGAAGGCTCCCCAACCCGCTCGTTTCCTTCTACTCAACTCTGGAGCTCAGTCGTTCATTATGTTGATTTCCCGACCTAGATAGAAGCAACTGGAGCATTCGGAGACGTACACTCTATTGAGTGTGAATGGGCGTACGAAGCCAATCCGTTCCTCATGAACATCGTTTTTGTAAAATTTAGTCGAAGACCGATTTTTCCAAAGGGTTTATCAAAATCGGCAAGCATTCGTTCCGCTTGGCCTATGTTTGGTGTTATAAGAACGATCTCATCAACAAAGCGAATATGGTGTGATTTCCGACTATCCATTTTCACTTCCTTGTTCTCCTGTTCCAAAGTTCGCATAGAGTTCTCAAAAGAGGCGGTAAAAGATTTTGGCCAAATGGTACAGTTCATGTAACTCCTCTTTTTTCGTCAACGTTAATGTAGAATATTGATGCCTTGGTTGTCAAATTTTTATATAACCCATGAAGAGTATATCTGCAGTAGAGCGAATAATTACCGACGATTACTGCTGCATCCAACTTAGACGAAAGCAAGGCTTGGTTCTATTGCTATCCCATTCCCCACTATCTCGTTTGCCCGTAATATTTTATAAACCATTTGAGGATTGAACAGTTCAGGCACTCTATGAATGTCATCAACTGCAGTACCGTGAAGCCCTACACGTCTATTACTTTTCCGTGTTGCATACGGAGTTTGATGATGGGTTGGATGATGCAAAGCAGAGTCATTCGACACTTTTGTGTATGGGCGCAGGACACGTAGACGATTCAGAAACATCTGAGTGTTCGTAGGATAGACTGGAATGTGTTTTAACAACTAGGTAAGCATTTCTGTTAAAAACCACGTTATTTTATCTGTTGGTCCGTTTTAACACCTAATGGTGGGTCTAGCCTTAAATAATGAAGGATAAGTAAACGCAAGAACATCAGATGATATTAACTTATGCGTTTTGTAAGGAAGGGTGAGAAAGGACATGTTAGCATTCCAAATTTAAGTTGCGAAATAGCTGATGGTTTCAAACCCGCCGCGCCCGCAACTTCAAAGATCCGAAAAATAAAAATCCCTCTACAATCGAAAAATTGTATAAATAGTGCTTTTAACATATGAATCATATTCATCATGATAGCAACAACTACGGTTTACACTTTTTATGGCATTTTTCTATTATTGAAAAGGTCGGGGCAGTAATATTCGTTGAATTAAGTTTTTCAATTGTTGACTCCTTTGGGACGCCGATTGCAAGTCCAGGATTTTTGATAAAGCCGTATAACAACTAACACAATGTCTCCATTTTTTTTTTGAACCACTTTCAAGACAAAAAAAAGATACAAGATATGATTAATAGCCCTTTCCGTTGGTTGCGTTTGGCCTTCGATTCCCATGTTCTCGGTTTTAGTGAATTACCTTTTTGAATCCTTCCTTGTTCTTCTTGTGTCTACAAAACCGATTTTTCTTTTAAACCGTCAATCAACCAAGGAGATACTCACGTTGGAATTATTCGTATGGAACACTATGTTTCTTTAGAATTTTCAGCTTATACGAGCTTGTTAGAAAAGAATACAGTCTTTGTGTAGAAGGTCACGAATTTGTTCCCAGGTCACATTTTTTGTTCACCTTGGTATTTTTTAAAAAGCTAGATTTTTTCTTCAGCAGACACGAGGTTGTTAATAACAAAATTTATTCCATATTGGTGGACGTAACGGCGGTTTCCCATTCAGAGTGCGAACGGTGTAACGGAATGGTTAGCGGCGGAGTGTAGCGGTTCAGATTGATGTAGAATATTTTTTTAGCTGACAAAGTTGATCTACCAACCTCAAACTTGGGTAATTAAACCTTTAATACATAAATACAACACTAATTACATAATAGTAGCGATAGAGAAGTAATGGTAGAGCAATGAGACAAGTTAGAGCCCTGAGGTGCTAAGGCCTGTAGTGAAGTGAGGCTAACAATGAGGCAGTGGCGTTCAAACATTATTATTTAATACAATATTAACAATAATAATGAGATTACAACGAAGTAGCCTTTGGTTAGCCGTAAGCGATGCCGCGCCGCACCGCGTCTATCCGCGGCTGGCGCGGCGGCTGGGGGAGATGCAACCGCGGTTAATCTGGATTGTTGATCCTGGACCGCAATAGACTGTACCTAACTGCCTGAAACATCAAACGTCATTAGCTTCGCTGTTTCGCAAGGAAGTAGTAAACTGTTCCACTGTTACGCCTCCCTCGGATAAGCCATCGTCGCTATGCTACTGAAGTCAAACCTGAATCGCTATTGTGCCTGGAACACTGAACATGATTGATCGAGAAGATTACAAAGGTTACATTGCGGTGTTTGATGTGTGACTGCGAGGCGGCCATATTTGGACTTCAAATACTATTCTTTAGATAGATAGAGAACTTCTCTCTTGAAAAGTTACTGTAGGAGGCCAACCACACAGCGTCTTACGTGGATGAGGAATGTGACTGACTCAGGTCAGAAAATCAGCTTAATGTAGAGCGCCTGTTGCGCTGTGGTCGGAAGCGCTCTGCAATACACATGGAATTAATCCCGGCGCCAAAGGCTCACCAAGCCTTCCATCCCTCCGGGGTCGGCAAATAGGTACCAGACTTGTCTGGGAGAATAGCAGCACTGGCTCTATGCATCGGTTGGCCACCGTGAGTTATTGTAAAGGCCAGATATGCATTCATTCACCTCCAACGATACTTAATGAAGTCAAATGCATGACGCATCCCTCAGGGATAGATCAACGCTGAGAGCTCTATCCCTTTTTCCCATGCGTGGCGCGAGGTCAAGTGCGATCAACACATCTCCTCGCAGTTCATTTCTTGATTTCTGCAATTTTTTGGAAGATAAGTTTGTGTATACCAGCTTTCCTGATTTCAATGAGTTTCATTATTAATTCGGATGCCAGTTTTTAAAATCATTATTGCTTATTTCTTCTGCAGTGGCTACAACGCTTATCTCAATGGATTGTCGACTCTTCGTACGTTGAGTGATTCCTACTTGTTAGGAAATAACCTATCCTTCTAACTTTGAAAGTCCATATATCTGATCTCCCTAAATGATATTTATTGAAATAGAATCAGAAAATTCTACAGACCTTTTCAAAGAAGGCAAGTTTTCTAATTCTTACAAGGTTGATTTCAAAATTTTGGAACCAACAAAAATGCTTTTGCTGTCGATGCTCATACTTCAGATATCGGAGCAACTAATCGGGTTATTTTCATTAATGAAACCAGTATAGTTCATAGTGTTAACGATTGTTAATGCTTGCTGCTGCCACGCCTTCTACCGGCCCTTTAAAATTTTTCGATTGTTCTCCAATTTTTTATGACTGGAAAATAAAATAAGACTTTATTTTCTGAAATTGTTAATAAGCTAGTTAGGTCTACTATGTGCCGAATTTGCAAAAATCAGTTTCGATCCGCATTTCGTTGTTATTTCATTCTCGTCGCTATGAACGACTATGTTTATCTTAAACAATGGGTGTGTGCAAAAAATACTGGCATTCAACCGGTATATTAGATTGTTCGGAAATAAATAGACTTTTTAAAATATTTTTTTCTAACGGTTTACCACCTCATCGTGGCTGCGAGGTGTTCCTGGATGTCGGATTGCGATGTGCAGCGGTGAGATTCGTCCCACCGGCAGGGTCTCCGAAGCTGAGAAGGGGTCCGGCGCTTCCATCAGGAAGCCTAGCTAAGAGTAAACCAATACCAGGATCCGCTTCCGTCCTGGTGTCAAAGTCGCATGGTGGCGAATCTCCCTCTGATCCACAAGTGCCGCGAGTGCGCGTGGTGGCGAAGACCTGGGGCGGCCTTTGGCAAGGCTGACCTCGGGAAACCAGGGAACCACAATGGTCTAACCAGCAAATCTCCGAATAGTGGTGGTTAGGCTGGGGCCCGCACAACCAGTGACGAAGGGCCGTTCAAGTATCAATTAAGTAAGCTTTAAAATATTTATTGTTTTAATATATTTTTTATCGATGAAATAATTTTTGCACATTCCAATATTGTATATCATTAGAAAGCTGTTTTTATGTTTAATTTTAATATTTTGTTATTTTGTGAAAAGTTGAATTCCTTAGCCAGTTTTGAGCTTTGCAATTTCGGATATCGAAAACGAATTTTTGTCAAATTTTCTATTACGAGTTCAAACTTGGTCGTGGTGCAGTAGAGACGACTCGAAACATTAATAAAGTTTGGGGTGAAGGTAGTGTTGACGAATCAACAGTAGGAAAATGGTTCCGGAAATCCCAACCAGGTGATTTCAACCTTGATGATAAGGAAGGCTACAAATGTCCGAAAGAACTTGACCATGATGAATTGAAGCCGCTAGTGGAGCGAAATACGCGAACAACTGTCGGAGAGCTTGCAGAACAGCTTGGTGTAAGCGCAGGGACAACTTCCACTCGAATAGAATAGGAGAGACAAAAAACTCGACAAGTGGGTGCCGCACGAAGTAAACGATAACAAAAAAATCGCTGTTTTGAATAGCCTGCACTTATTCTGCACAACAAAAACGACCCTTTTCTTAATTCAATTGTAACGAATGACGAGAAGTAGGTTCTGTACGACAATCGGCGACATTGAGCTCAATGGTTGGATTGAGATCAGGATCCACAGCTCTTCCCAAAGCCGAAATTGCATCAAAAAGGGTTGTGGTGGCCGTTCGATGGTCTGCAGCCAGGTTAGTTCAACACACCTTTTTGAATCCGGGCGAAACGATTACGGCAGAGAAGTACTACCATCAAATCTTTAAAATGCACTGTGAACTTTAACAATAACGACCGGCGTTAGTCAACAGAAAAGGACAAATTGTTCTTCACGACAAAGCTCGGTCTCACGTTGCGAAACGAGCGCTGCAGAAAATGGACAAGTTGGGCTACGAAACTTTGCCTCATCCGAAATATTCACCAGGCCTCTCGCCTACCGGCTATCACTTCTTCGAACACCTTGACAACTTCCTTCGTAGTTCAATAATCGCGATGACGCAAAAAATGCCCTCAACGGATTCATCACTTCCAGAACTCCAGATTTTTATTCAGTTGAAATAAGTAGAGATCTTTCTCGTTGGAAAAAATGTGTAGATCCAAATGCTTTTTAATTTTATTGATAAGCCTTGTTTTAGCAGGTTATGACAGAATATAGATAAATAATATAAACAATGCAGTTAAAATGGTTTTAAATAATAAACTTCTGAATTATAATACTTCTAAATAATATAGTTAAAGACGCGTATTTATTTCTGAACAACCTCATAGTTTGTCAAGCGGACCACCGAGTGCTCAAAACAAAGTGGTTTTTCGGCATACGTTGTTTTTTTATTTTGCGTAGAGAAATGGGTTCCAAATATTTCAAACACATGGCAGAATCCATAGAATTTGAAGGATGTTTTGAAGGCAAAATTAATCAAATCACAGGGGGTAAAAAAGGGAAAAGTAGTGAAGCCGTTTTCTAGAGAGCAATAACTATGGCATTAGTTCATATTAATTCATTAAGAGTGCGCTTGAACTTCAGGCGCCAAATAGTTGCGTAAGCGAGGATTTAAGCGTCGAACTTTAAAATTCGTGCGCTTCAAAAAGTTACTTACCAGACAGTGAGGGTTTGTGTAAAATTCTCGATGCATAGTATATTTAGAGACATTTTACAGATTATAACTGACGAATAAAAAAGCGCGTGTGGAACAGTGGTTGGAGGCGCCACTGCGACGCACACGTGGAATCGATCTCCGCGCCCATGGCCCACCAAGTCTTCCATCCCTCCGGAGTCAGCAAATTGCTACCAGACTTGTCTGGGAGGATACCAGCACTAACTCGATACATCGGTAGGCCACCGCGAGAATCGAGTAAAGGCCAGATATGCATTCAATCACGTCCAGCGATACTTAATGAAGTCGAATGCGTGGCTCATCCCTCAATGATTGATCGACGGCGAGGGTTTTATGCTTTATCCTTTAATTGACGAACAGCTTAATATGATCGAATGTTCGAACAGGTACTGGCCTGTTCGTTTCAAAAAGTGATCGTTTCCCTACCAATCGCATTTGATCGGCCAACAATGACGGTCGTGGATGAATACGAGCAGGACACGTTAAGGCCGTCTGCTGGCGAATTGATGCCTTCGAATCAGGAAACCGAGTTTGTCAACAATTTTCTTAGCCTTGATGAGAACTTAGTGAACTCGTGTGAAACATCAGCAAGCTTCCGCACTCTTAGAGAGGAATAGAATGACGTTTAAAGACGGATTGAGGTGTGTAATTGTCGTCAGAACATCTTACATGCTCTTCTTTTCATGGAAGTTGCTCTGCGCTTAGTTTTTAGGTTTGCCGCCGTTCTATAGAACCGAAAGCTCTTCGCCAAGTTTAATGCCTACTAGATGACTTTTGTTTGTCAGCGACACTGTTTAATATCACGCAACTCTTCTTCTCCCAGTAATTACTGTCTTTTTTGTTCATCCGTTTCCTTGAATTGTACTTTCGTCGACGAAGGGTAAATAGTGCCCATTTGAAGAGTTGTAGTAAATGAGGTTTTCGCTGTTGAATAACGTTTGGGTTTCGACACAATAAGGCTGGAACAGTTGAGTAACGTTAGGCGGAAGATGGGACTAGATCGCCATCAAGTGCTCTTGATGAATCTGAGATACCCAGCGGTGATCCCGGACGCCACAGCTAAGAACGGCGAATGCTCTGGAGCCAGATTTCTTCCCACTTCACATTCTGCTAATGTAGCTCTCTTCATTACAATGCGAGTTTTGTTTTCGCTGCTTTCTCATTTTGCACTGCTTTAGCCCTTTTCATATTAGTCTTCATTGTTTCCAGAAGAATCCACCTACTGCAACTCTAAAATGCTTCTCTGCCAAAGACGCTAAAAAGGAAGGTTATAATATTTCTCAGGTTAAAGTGTCTGTAAGATGTTTTCGACGGGATGCTTGGGTTTATGTTGATATCCTTTTCCGCTTGCCTTTTTTACTGCTTATATTTTATTCTCCCCAACATATTTACGACAGGAGCTTCGGGTTTATACTGATATCCTTTTCCGCTTACCTTTTTGCTGTTTATATTTTATATCTTCCCTAGTCATTGCAGAAAAAACGAAGTGAGTGACAGAAAAAAAGTCAGAACACTTACTTGCTCGGCTCGATGTAATCTTTCTTTGACGTCATCTGGTGTCCTTTCATACGGTTTGTCAACCTTTAGCGAATTTTTCGAACTAGTATCAATTTTCCACAGCGACTCTTTGAAAAGCACTGGACGTTGACACATTGAAATCAATGAGAAGGCTTTGCTGCTTCCCGTCTCGAAAGGAAACGTCTTGATGGCTCAAGAAATCGTAGGTATTCTTGCCTGCTTGATAGCTTTTAGAAGACGATAGAGGGACAAAAATGGCCCCTACTGATGCTTTTGTATTGAAGTTCTTTCCTGGTTCACTTGTCCACATCATTTTTTATCTCAAAATGAGATCAAATCCCTTGCATTATTATCAATTATGTAATGAGAAGGTCGAATTCGTAATCATCGATGGTTTTCAAAAAGCATTCTCTTTTTTCTGTGGTAATCTTATTAATCTTATTACAGCGTGCACGATGAAAGCCAAGTTCGCCCCGCGTTCCACTGGCGAATCGGCGATTTGGTTCTGATTGAATGGTTTCAGTAAGACATGAAGTCTAGTGCATGCAAAGCTCAACGTCCTCATGGAACCAAGCATAGACAACTTGGAGAAGGCGTTAGGTATCCCTTTTGTCACCATTGATCAACAACCTAACCAGCTGTGGAAAAAAAGCTATGAGTGCCAGGTATAATGTGCGTAACTCCGGCACCTTACGATTTAAAGTTTACTTGATTTCTAGTTTTAAAATTGTACTACCTTAAGTGGTTTCTTGCGAAATTCGTTTAAAAATAATCATTTTTGTCATAGTGCTGGTTCACTTTCTAGCGCAACATGTAAATTGTTTAGGACTGTGTTGCAGTAATTCACAGGACCAACTTTCTATCAATCTCGGAATTGATGAAATAATTCACTGTATTCCAGACTAGCTAGCATGAGAATTTTAAGTTCTAGCTAAGACCTAGTTCTAAGTATTCTGGACTAATTCCAAGAATCCAGAAATGAGCCATAGGAAGGAATGCTTTGTTATCACACGTGATCTCGAATAATATTTAACACTGATATTCTATTGCGAGATAGGCACATTACCTATCTATATGAACATTGAATTATCAATTAATGCCGAGGTTAACAGAAAGTCGGTCATGGGAATTACTATATGAACTCTTTCTTCTTCTTCTCATCCTGCCTGCACCTGGTCTTTTTCGATTTTTCACCGAAGAAATAGCATGTCAAATATCGGAAGGAAAAACGTACATATCCAACCTCATTTTATACAAGTGCAGTAGGACATGGCAATTTAAATGATCCGATTAGTAGTCGTGAATGATTTTCTCCATTGCCTTTCTGGAAGCTGTAACTGTTCGTTTGAGTGTTGCAATGCAATCATCTTGGTTTTCCAATTGGCGAGGCTTCGGTGGGCTTTGCGAATGCTCTTTCCGTCTTCTGCGGCTTCGATAATAACTGCTGTTCTTCTCTTTTTAAGACCTCCTATCTCCCGTATACCTCGTATTGCAAGTTCGGAAGTGACGTTGCGGTTTCTTGTAGCTCGTGCGATTCCACACTGGCGTGTCATCTTGAATATTTCTGGAGACAGATATATCTTGGTGAGTTTCGAACTCAGCTTCCATAGCGTTAAAGTGAAGATGTTGAATGAGCCGATCGTATTCTTCGTCGATGTTATCAACAACGTTATCTTCCCAGCAGCCGACTAATGAATTGAATAAATTTCAGTTTGAAGTGGTTCTGAGACATCAGTTTTTGAATTTAACGGCTTTTTCTCCCTTCCGCGAGAAATAGAATCTTGCACGAAAGAGGCGATGGTCCGATCCTGTGTAGATTTTTGGAACAACAGCGACATCGGTTAGACAAAACCTTCTATTTACTATGATGTAGTCTATTTCGTTATGGTGCTCTTCATTCGGAGACTCCTGCGTCCAGCGCTGAGGGTGGAGCTTCTAGAATTGCGAGTTACTATGGATGGTCTTCTTCGCCGTGATAAACTCAGACAGCCACTCACCTTGTTCGTTCCATTCTAAATCGTAGGTTTCTATGTAACGTTCTTCAGAGCTCTTCGAAGTCTAGTTTTGTTGAAATTCCCAATGATGACCTTAAAGAATGTATGGTTTTCTCTGTGGAAGTTCCCCATATAGAACGCTTCGACTTCTTTTTAGTCATAGCTTAATGTCGGTGAGCAGACGATGAAGATTGTCAAGACCGGCATTGATCTCGATCTCCTCAATCGTAATCAGCTGATTTGGGTTGTTAGTTGCTCAAATGAATCGATGTTCAGACCAATATTGTCGGGAACGCCGACGCCGCGGACTCTTCGATGGTCGCATGTTCCGCGGAACAGTTTTTCTACGGTGTCATAGACGTCGTTGAGTGGGTGGCGTCTTCTCGCCTTGGCCAGTCCGGTGACTTCATGCCTTAACCTTCATTGCTGCATTATCAAGTACTCTACCAAATACTTGTGTGCAAGTGCGCAAGAATTGTGGGTACTGATCGTCACCCTAGTCCTTTGCGGTTTAGGGGAACCACAACCGCGCGTTAACAAGAATCACTGAACTATCGCCGGAGTACAAGAGACCGCTTTATCTCAATTTCATCAATTTAAGCAAAGCTTTTGATCCTGTTAATATAAATGCGCTCACTGAAGCCATGGACAGCCAAGGCGTCCTTACCAAGTATATAAAGATTCTTCGTGTGCTGAATAAAAATTTCACAACAAATATAGCACCCGCGAGGTTTTTAAACAGCATACATTTACTTCCATAGAAAAACACGATACAACACAACGCTAGCTGATGTTTCGGCACTATCGCCTTCTTCAGAAGCCGTTTCTTCGTGACTTCCAATGAGGAAGTTTAGAACAGCTGATTATAGTCGCATGTGGTTGACGACTGCACCATCCCGACGACAGGGCTACCGAAACGTCAGCTAGCGTTGTATTGTATTGTGCTTTTCTATGGAAGTAAATGTATACTGTTTAAAAACTTCGCGATTGCTGAACAAGAAAACGACACATTCATACTCCAATGCCGAGGTTAATAGAAAGTCGATCCTGGGAAATATAGCACCATTCCAGGACGATATTAACACCGACGTCAGAGGAAGGATTACGCAAGGCGATATAATCTCGCCAGAATCATTTACCGCTAAATTCCAGAACGTCATGCGAATATTGGAATAGGACAATATGGCAGTAAAAATCGACGGCCGGAAATTACCCCATCTTCGCTTTGTAGATGAAATTGTTCTTATAACGCAAACATTACTCAAGCAGAACGAGTGCTTGCCGACGTTGGTGAAGCCCGTGGAAAAATCAGTCTTTGACCAAATCTCACAAAAAAAAATGTTTATAAGAAGCAGATTGGTTACCTATGCTCCATTCAAGCTCAACGGAATGATTTTTCCAAGTCCGACTTTTTATTAACCTCGGCATTGATTGCATATATCTTTCTACTTCTGTTCAGCAAACACGAGGTGCTATTTTATTTCTTTATTTACGCACATGCTGACGTTTCGGCGGATTTCGCCTTCCTCAGAGCCTGGAAGGGTCAAGTTGACAGCAATCCATTTGGCCAAACACCCCCATAACCAAACAAAGAAAACTCTAAACCAAGATTTCAATCACATTTAGCATAGCTCTGCACACTCACCGCTTTCTATGAGTCTTCCACTGAGTATGTCGCGTGAAGACCGACCGCACAGAATTCACATAGAAGTAATGTGCCCCTCCCATCAGAATAACAGGTTTATATACTGTCCAATATCACGCGTGATAACGAGGCATTCTTTCCTGCGGTTCATTTTCGGATTCTTCGAATTAATCCAGAATGCCTCTAGAGTTTTGTGCGCTTGTGTTCTCGATTCATGCGCGAGGATCGTAACCCTTACTTCAAAATCTTCTCTGTTATGTCTCTGCGTGCTATGCATACCCGGTGGAGTACTTGGCTTACGTTTGCCGACTAGGTGTTCTTTTATACGTACGCAGAGTGGTCTACCCGTTTCGCCAACGTATTCGTCCCCGCACGCTTTACAAGAGATCGGATAGACTGTACCCGATCTCATGCAGTCACCGTTTCTACCATTGGGGCAAATTATGCAATTTTGCGTTGCACATAGACGGTCGAATAGGTGGTTACGAACTAGCTGGCGCCTTAGATTACTCGGTGGTATTTCGATTATCGTTACCGAATTCTCTAGACTGGCCCTTCTTAAACAGCTTTTATAGCTGCACTTACTTCATTTGAAACGAAGGGCAGTATAAACGGGACCTTGTTGTCGCTAGAGTTATCGTTGGGGTACCTGTGGTTTCCTCTACACCTATCTCGAGCTACGGTTTCGTAGCCATTAAAAATAGCTATTTGCCGCGCCAAGTTCCGGGGCTCCTCTCTCTGTTGTCTTCCTGAGCACACGTTGGTAGCTGTTTGATACATGTTTCTCACAAGCGCCCTTTTCGTGTGAGAGGGATGAGAGGAGAGGTAATAAACTAGGATGTTTTTACTACTTGGCTTTCGATACCACTTCGTAATGTAGCCGTTTTCTGATAGGCTAATTTGCACGTTTAGAAATGGAAGCTAGTCTTCTTTTGATTTCTCTCGGGTGAATTTAATATACTCTGACTGTGTGTTCAACAACTCGAAACATCTGTCTATTTCTTTTTGCGTTAAACAAATGACCAAGCAGTCATCTATATATCTACAGCAGAGTAACGGACTGAGGTCGATTACTGGCGCTTCCACCTTAGACATGAATGCAATGGCAAGGCTTGGTGCCAGTCGTTGTCCCATTGCCAGCCCTCTCATTTGTGCGTAGTACCTCCTGAACCATCTGAAGATTGAGTAGTTTAGGCACTCCTTTAAGAGTGTCATCAACTGCTGAAACGAGAAACCGTACATGTTTATTGCTCCTTCGTGTTGTATAAGGAGCTCGTTTACGGCTTGCATAGCGGAGTCATTCGACACGTTCGTATAGAGGGCAGTGACGTCGAAGGACTCCACCACGTACGCGCTGTTGGGTCGCGTGTTACGTAGACGATCCAGGAACATTTGGGTGTTCGTTAGATGGGCTGGAATGTACTTCAACAACTGAATAAGTATTAGGGTTATTAACCACGTTTTTCTATCCGTTGGCCCGTCCACGCAGCTAATGATAGGTCTAACCTTAAATAACGATGGATCGGTAGACACGAGACCATCGCTGGATACTAACTTATGGGTTTTGATAAGTAAGTACAGGACGGGACATGTTGGTAAGTCAATTTTGAGATGAGAGATAACTGATGGTTTTAACCCGGCCGCTCTTGCCACTTTAACCCATTCGTTGTTTAACCTTCGGTATTGACTTTTAAATTCCTTCTCAGACGACGGACGATAAAGGGAAGCATCTTTAAGGTGCTTTTCCGTTATCTCCACATCTAACTGATAGAAAATTACAACGAACTCTCCACCCTTATCACTAACCGATAGTCTTATGTTTTTTGATCTTATCAGCTCTCGTACCTTCCGCATACCACGTTTTTGTATTTCAGTAAAGTCGGAGCAGTTTCTTTTAGCGCGATAGTGATTAAGGACTTTGAAAGTTTCATTCGTAAACATCCGAAATTTAACATCGACTTTATTAATGGGCTCTTGTTGTCTAAAGAACGGTTGAGGAAATGGTGGTACTGGTATTGCCTCTACTTTTTGTTGTTCGCGCCTATTTTGCGCTTCATCCCTAGCTTTTTTGCGGAGTCTATCTTGAAGTTCATGTAAACTACATGCGACCCTACGCAAGGTTACCTTAGAAATGGGTTCAGATGGTGAGAAACTCGGTCCCAATTCTAATAACGAGCGCGCACCGTCAGGGAGGGTTATGCCTCCTAGCACGCTTAGTCTTGAATTTCTTTGCACATTATCTATCCTACTGTGAATCGTTTGATCTTCGTTGGCGGTGTTTCTGTATGCTCTTGAAGCCGCGTGATGCGATTTACTCAAAAGGTCTTCGAATTTTCTCCGCAAAGTTACTTTAGCATTAGACCTAATAGAGTTGCAAATCAACACTGACCCACCCACTATTCTCCTCCAGAGGCGGTTCTCCAAATACTGAGCACAATAGTTTCTTTTCTTAAATGATTGAATGATTTTCTCCGATTGCTGCAGTTATGCCTATCTAGGTCGGGAAATCAACGTGATGCAAGGCTTAGTCCCAGAGTTGAGCAGAAGGAAACGAGCGGCTTGTGAAGCTTTCAAGAGCATCGAGGATGTAAAGAGAACAAAAGACACCTGACTCCGTACGCACCCTTTCGACTCCACGATTGTTTCTTTCTTAGCTATGTATTTCAAAAAAAAAAGAAACCTGGTCGCTGCATAAGCAGAATGGAAGATTACTCAGCGTTATTGAACGCGCGGACGAAAGGACGATGCTAGGAGTATCCTGTATCAGACAAGTAAGGTATGGGATCTGAAGCTCTAATCTTCTTCAACGACCAAAAATCAAAGATGCCGTTTTGCACACCAAACAATCGAAGCTAACGTAGGAAGGATACCAAATGCGTATAAACGACAACCGATAGACAAGAGCCGTTAGTGACTGGATTCCTTGAGATGTCAAACCTATAGCCGGAAGACTACCGACTCGATGATCAGAGTTCTTCACGAAAACTCTAAAAGGTGTAATGCTCAACGAGTCTCTGAAGAAAGCAGAACCCACTAGGCTACTCTTTCACGCGACAGGGAAAAATGGATGACTACAGAAAGCGGTAAGTGTGACTATTTTGTTTTAAATGCGATTGAACGTTGGTATAGCGTTTTCTCTGTCTGGTCACGGATGGGTTTGGCCGATTAGACTGCTGTGAGCCTGACCTTTCCCAGTTCTTTAGATAGCGAAATCCGCCGAAACGTCGGCTTTACCTTTTTTAGAGATTAAAGTAACACAAAGTGTTTGATCAACAAGAACACAATAAATTCCTTAAGCAAGGATGTCGGCTGATCCAAAAAATTTTGATCTCTGCTATTCTTTCATATTGCGTTGACACCACTGTCGTTTGTCAATTCTTTGTCCTTGTGTTTTGTCAGATGTTGCTCCTCGTTGTGAGCCTTCGCCATTATCCTCAAAGTTTCACCCCTGGATATGTTCTTCGTCTTGACGCGAGACTGGGTAATTATTTCATTTTTCAAAATTATGCGCAACTCTGATCTAAATCTGCGGTTCATTCCGTGCACCCGGATGTCAAGGATTCTGCTCGTATATGCGCGTAAATCACACTTGAGGCTAACTCAATGAGCACAGCCGCATCATCGAGTTTTTCCATGCCTTCATCTCAAGCTCGACACACGCCCTTTCACCACAGACTTGAATTCCAGAAAACAAATCGACTCAGTCATCAAAAAAAGCGACAAAAATGGAAATATTCAAAATTTTTCTAATGAATCACTCTTATTCATGCGAAGGGTCGATATTGCTTTTCTTCGGAACGACTTATCAATGAATTAATCGTAATGGAATCAAATTTTCTACATCAGTTTCCTTTACTGCGTATACGTCCTTGATTCCTAAGCAATAGAAGACTTTGAAAGGTTCACAGCTGAAAAATGAATAGCATCAGCAGGTGTCGTTCTAATATTCTCCACTGTCTTAACCTTTGTATTTACTGCCTATTCTTTTTAACGGAAGGGTATGCTGCGAAATATAACTTCTATAATGCTGAGATATTTGCAAAACTCCGGACCGCAGGTGTCTACTGTGGGGAACGAACGCGCTATTGCTCTTTCCAGGGAGTAACGCGTTCACCACTACACCATGCGGGTCCTTCGTTTTGCCTATCTCTCAGCTAGTTAGAATCAGTTTAGAGTTTTGCAAATATCTCAGCATTATAGAAGTTGTGTTCTCCACTGTATCGAACGCACCAGTAATCTGAAACAGAACACCTCTTTACTACCAGAAAGTTATTGGAAACATACAATTACTAGGGCAACATGGAGAGAGCTCGTTCTGTTTGCTCCATTTCTTATGGAACTTTACTACGTTATTCCTTCTGTCCACCGACTTGGTCGTGTTGACGGAGTCATTCATCTCGCATTTCGCTGGCGAAATCTGACCTGGCAAAAACATTCACCGCTGCTACGCAACCCCATATAATTTACACAACTGTTTCCTCTTCACAAGAAAATCATATCGATGACGAAACCTCTCTAATTTGACTGCTACTATCTCTTGTTGTAGTACTGCTGGACACGCTGGCAACAATCGCTTCCAGAGAATCCCGATAACCTTCTATTCTTTCACGCGTTTAATATAAGTTTTAACAGTATATATGTTAACAGTATAAGATATATGGAAGAATAGAGCAATAAAGATTTAAATAGCAAATTTCCTCGTTAACTGGTTTTTCTTCCAGATTTAGCGAGACCAATAATATCTTGAATTGTCGCAAAAGATACATCTCTGCATGGCGCATCCGTAAGGGATTAATCGACGCCGAGAGCTTTATTTCTTTTTTAACCTTTTTATGGAATTTTTGCCCACGGTGTCAGAAGACATGCGCCGGAAAGGTCTAGCAAAGCAAAACTGAACTATTTGCCAGTTTTATTTCAGAACTTATACTTTGAACATATTTCTTATGAAAACATTATAATATTCTATATATGCTGTACATTATGATATTTTATAAAAACATCTAATAACAAATTCTATACCTATAACGGTTATGTACTACACTTCTAATGACATCATTTATACTTTGTAATAATGGTACAATACTTATAACTTTTTTTTCTCAAACCATTCCTCCCCGGCTACGGTAATGCGTCGCCTGGCCTGACAGACTACGCGCAATTTTTCGTCGACTGCAAGCTTTGTGATTTTTGACAACAAAAATTCGTTTCTTAGTAAGTCGAAGACTTCAACGCTTTGAACATGAAAAAATTTTAGGAAAGACGTTTTCTTATCGTTTCATGGGTATTAGTGAAATGTAGGCTACTATTTACTAAGTGTTGTTATGGTCCGTGTTGTGAATGCATTGCTGTCGGCTTTTGGAAGTGCTTTACAATTTGTGTTCTTTTAGTTAAATTACTACTTTACGTTCACGAAAATACGTTTTTGCTATTCGTTAAGTGTAAAAAATGGTTCCTCAAGTCTCACTCCTTCCATTTTGATCTCCTTTTGATTAGCTATTGAAGGAGAGTGCACAATGCGCCGAAATAATTTCAAACCAGCAAAACTCAATATGGACATTAAACTGTCCGTACGGAGCGAATTGGGTTAAATTAATGGCTCTCAATCAACTCTTCCAATAGCTATCGTCAGACACCGCAACGTATGCAGTCATTTAAAAAGCACTTTAAAAATTAATATTTGAACGAAACAAAGCATTTGGACATTTTGGACATTTGAACAAAACTGTATTCGATTCCATACATCGTCGAGATGATATTAAATGCATATCCAGCCCAGCGAATGACTTCTGGTAGCCTTCCGATGTATCAAATCAGTGCTGATATCCTTCCAGACATTTCTGGCACTAAATTACCGACGTGAGCTCGGGACGCGGGATCGAACCAATGACCACGTGTGTATTCTAGAGCACATCTAACCCTTCCATTGCATGCGCGTCTTGACGTATCCTACAAGTAAAAATACTGGAGCAGTGATAAGGTCAAACGCAATCTTTTTCAGAGGCCGAAAAATCACTGAAATTCGCAATCTGAGAACGTTAAAACTAAAGAGCTCAGAAAACCAGAATACTGATACATTTCAGTACCGCCGTGCGTCAGACAAGCACTGGGCAGCTCTGAAGTCAGGAAAGGACGAGCGAAAGCTACACCGCTTGCGTATCCAAGCGTCTAATAATTAGTGGAATTACGGATGATACGTGATCGCAAGAGGTATGTTTATTGTGTTAATGCGAACTTTTCCGCTTAACGGGAGTTTTTCCCATTTCATGATTTTTTCACCTACGGAACTTCCAACGTAGCTTCAGAGCAACGCTCGCACTTACGTTAGAAAAGTGGCAATAGTTTCCGAAAATAAAGAAATAGAGCGTCGTCGTGTTATGTTTCTTGAGGTGACTGATCGACTATTCTCCTTTCTCATCACATCTTACGAAAAATACTTGGAATTCTAGTCTCCTACAGCGATTCGAGTACATTCTATTCTGAAAATGCTATTCTCCTACTGCTTCGTTTCTTCGTGGAGTAAATGTTTTGCAGTGCTAATCGTCGAACTGTGAACTGCTCACGCTCGAATTACCTTCATCCATGCAATCATTCTTCGTGCTTGTCACGGATCCACGGCTATTGTTATGCTTGCATATCCACTTTGAGCCTATGCACACCTATTCTCTTTTTATGAGGAGAAGCTTCAATGAATATTTAGCGCGATCACCTTCTCCTCAATGGTTTTGCGCCACCACCTTTCCTCCTCGTAGATATGTATAGCAATTCTGAGTTTTCGTAGCAAAAATGTTAACAGCGACACCGAACTAAAATCTTTTTCTACTTTTCTAAGGATTTCTACTTTTCATTGCGATCTTATATTTACAACATCAACAAACTTCTTTGAAATAACATGTTTATGCGAAAACGTTTTAGATAAGAGACTCTGAAATCTTCACCACCTTTCGCTTACCATTTTTATCACCGTCATTTCTCAATCTAAATATTCTTCTCCGGTACTGTTTTTTCTCTCACATCTGCATGTACCAGATGTGAATGGAGAAAAAACGGACTTTCAACAAATCTCGACAACGTTCAGAATAAAATATTATTTACAAGGAAAGCACGGATTTCGGGATTCTAGACTCAAAATTACTCCAGCGATTTTCATTTTGCTCAAAAACGTTCCACTTATTATAGCAGCTGTCTGTCAGTGCTTTCTTCAACTATAGTGATTTTCATAGATCGCATCTGCGTCACATGTAGCACGTCGGGTAGAGGCGTCCTACAATACACAAGCGGTTATTGGTTCGATTGGGCGCTTGAGGCACACCTAGCGTGCAATTCCCTCGAGGTCGAAAATTGTTTCCAGACTTGTCTGCGAGGATGGTAGCACTAACTTTAAACATCAGCAGGCCACCGCAATTCATTATGCAGGCTACATATGCATTCAATGATTTCTAACGATGTTTAATGTAGTAAGAGCGCATGTCGCGTCACTCATGGGCTGACCAACGCCGAGAGCATTACCCTTCTTCTTTTTAACCTCATGCCTGAGAGTTTGGTTAAGGGATTTAAGTGAGCTCGAAAGACCGACTTTCTATAAACCTCGTTATAGATAGTTGATATATTTATTGATGTGATCTTATAAACTGATCTTCATAAGCTGACGCGAGGTTGGTACAGTTCTTCGTTGTCGTTGTCGTTGTTTTTGATGTTATTGATCGATGGCTGACGTTTCGGCGACTTCGCTTTCCTCAGAGCCTGGACGTATTTTACATTAAAATATTTTTATTATTCGGTGGAAAAGAAAGGGTAAAGTGTTAATGAGGATCAAACTTTCAAATAGACGCCATATTGAACAGAAAGGCCACTTACCGTGATGTTACGTGCGGGACGCGTTGTTTTCGTGGAGTCGCGAGCAAGACACACCCCGGGGTCAAAATATCATTTTGAAATAGGGCGCCAGGTCACGCGTGATAGTGAGGCATTCGTCTTTCCGGTTCATCTTTGGAGCTTTATTCTTTTTTTATAGACCTATAAGTCCATAATTTGCTCCTGAATGGCCGGTGTGAGTTCTGTATTGGTAACCCTCTTTCGTGTGTTTATCTTGGCATAAAGAACGGTTTCACTATATGTGTTTAAATTTTTCAGCTTGCACAAGGTTTATAATAAAGTATATAAGAATTTAAATAAAAAGGATAAAGCTCTCGGCATTGATCAATCCCTAAGAGATGCACCATGCATTCAACTTCACTAAGTATCGTTGGAGGTGATCGAATGGATATCTAGCCTTAACAATAACTCGCGGTGGCATACCGATGTATCGAGCTAGTGTTGCTATCCTCCCAGATAAGCCTGGTACCAATTTGCCGACTCCAGAGTGATGGAAGGCTTGGTGGGCCATGGAGTGCAAGGCTGCGATGTACAACGGATAGATTCGTTTCCACGGCTGGGTCTTCCAAGCTGAGGAGTCCTGCTTTTCCATTAGGAAGCCAATCTGAACCATTACCATGGTGCACCACTGTCTTGGTATGAAACTGGTCGCATAGTAGCAAAACTCCCTCTTGCTCACAAGGGCGGCGGCTAGCCGTGGTGGTGACGACCTGAGCAGACTTTGGCCAGACTGACCTCGTGACCCCACGGAACCACAATAGCGAAACCAGCAAAACGTCGAAAAATGGATATTGTGCTGGGGTCCACACAACCAGCGAGGACCAGCCGTCTAAGTATCCAAGTAAGCAAGATAGATAGAGTAAATAGTTCAAATGATGCTGAGATATTTGCAAAACTCCGGACTGCAGGTGTATGGGGTGGAGAACGAACGCGCCATTGTCCTTTCCGGGGAGTAATGCCTTTAGCACCACGCCATGCGGGTCCTTCCTTTCTCCTGTCTCTCAGCTAGAGTAAATAGTAATAGAATAAAGGATAAGAATAACAAAGTAAATAAGGTAACCAATAATAGTATATGATAATAAAAACGTTTTACAATAGTTTTTCTAGCTATAGGACGGCTTATCCACACAGACGTTGTGACCGGCGTCTGTAAGGCAAAACTTTTTTCAGCACTTTCAGATGCGGAAAACTTTTTCGAAAGAGTTTATTGACTGGAAATTTGTTTAGCAATTTGTTATTATTTCAAGCGTAATTATTATAACGAATCACAATTATAGGATGTAATGTGAGGCTGTAAAAAACTGCGAAAATAGAAAGAGTACAGATCGCAAAACACTTCCGAATATTGACGGGGATGACAGACCATAATAACATATGGTAGATAACTGCATGCCGCTAATACCTATAGAACGATAGGACAAACTATTTTCTAAAGCATTGTTATGTTCATAATTTTTAAATCTTTTTGTTAACAAAAAAACGTCGCTTACTGTCTAAAAATTAGCTAGTCAGTACAGGATGAAAAGGCGTGGTTCTATGGTGCTGGGCCGCTAAATGCCACCCGTCCGTTGTCTGTTAATCCTGACATCTTTTGGTAGCATGGCGTAATAAGCTTAGTTATATTCTGATTCCGACCTACGGCATAATAAGCTGACACTCATTTACACCATGCTGTTGAGAACAATAAGCATATAAGACCTCGTATGAAGAAGTGTTGCCTCTGTTGTCCTTCGAGCAAGCGAACATCTCCAGTCCAAACCTGACAACAATGAAAAAAAGACGTTTAGTATGGTCGCGTAATTTCTTGGGTGGTCATAAAAGGCTGTTATAGGTGGTATTAGTAAAATCTGTTTACACGTTGATATATTTACTAACCACTTTGAATTCTGCTCAGTCGATCCACTGATTTATACTTAATGCCCAAAGAACGTGCGCTTATAGCGCAGTGATTACTGCTGCCCTTTAATATACAATGGGTAGTCGATTTCACACCAGAAGCTCACCGAGTTTTCTATTCCTCCAGAGTTAAAAATTTTTACTAGACTTATCTAAGAGGCATCAGTCGCTTAAATCATAGGTGGGCCATCGCGAGTCATGGCTTAAGCCAAATATACATTCAGTTACCTCTGGCGATGCTTGTTGAAGCTGAATTCATGGTGCATCCCTCAAGGATTGATGAACGTCTAGAGTTGTATCGCTTTTATCTAAGCAAGGAGCAACTGTTTAAATTTGAATTTCCAGCTTAACACGAATAGGTTTTTCATGAATATGACCTCAGAAAAAAACGTAGGCCCCGTTGTTCTGTGAAACGTACTAGTCGAAAAAAAAATCTGCTTCGTCACTTTTCCATTTTTTTTCCGATTTCAACTCTTAGACTGTTATTCCACAGTCGAAATTTATCTTCGCCATCGACCCTGCGCCATTTTCGAACAGTTTTGTTAGCCAAATCCCTTGCTTACTTTTCAACCACTTTCTCACTCTAACGATGCCGTCGACAATCACCTGTCAACTGTCGTAGCCTCAATATTTAACTTTTATTTAATACTTACTCCTCACTGACTACTGGCTTAGAAAAAGGCAAATCAAGCGCCTCGAGTGATGTGGTGGATAACACTTGAGCCCACAAAAAGCGTAATCGCAGGTTATGCTCCCAAATGAGGTTCCGAGTTTTGCACATATCTCAGCATCTTTGTGCTTGTATTTCACATGGTTTCGTTCCATGAAAAGAGGATAGGAAATGAATGGAGCATAGTTGAGCATAGTTTCGTTAGCGTCGACAACTTCACATGTTTTTTAATTCCTTCATTCAAGCCTTAGTTTTTACTTCACCTTAATTTCAGTTCATTTTCAATTTAGGATTTTCCTTCAAAGTTAAGTTGTGCACGTGAGCACGAATGTTTTCTCTTCTTCCATCAAATTTTCCTGTATGAAGGAAAGGAAGAACAATACAGAAGATCTTCAGAGCGATTCAGATGTCTTAATATTTTGTTCACTAATTGTTCTTAATAGGCCGTTAGGATTTGCAGTGAAAACAATGCATAGAAGAATAGCAGCTTTTTGATTAGTGGAAAGATCGATTCGGTTAGCCATATTAAAGGCGTTTCCACCAGGAAGCCTACCTAAGAGTTAACCAATACCACGATCCACCACCGTCCTGCTATCAAAGTGGCATGGCGGCAAATCTCCCTCTGAACCACAACGGTGGCGACTGTCTGTGGTAGTGACGAACTATGGCAGACTTTGGACAGGCTGTCCTCGGAATTCCAGAGAAGCACAATGGCTTAACCAGCAAATCTCCGAAAATGGAGATTATGCTGCGGCGCACAACCAGCGAGAACGGGCCATTCAAGTGTTAAGTGTCGAGTGCCATATTAAAGACTTTCAAAAGTAATAATCACTTGAATAAGGCACAGTTACTAGTGCATTTAATTATATTCATGGCTTTTCTCCAAAACTACTAACGAAAGTTTGTTTTGGGTCCTGCAAAGTAGAAGTTGGTCTAATAGTACTATACCTAATAACACCGTTTCCCTTTCTTTCGTGTAGCATTTGACCGCCTTGACGCCGTGAGATGACAAACAAGGCAGCTACACGTCTAATGAGCTCATATAGCTTTAGATGAGTAGTAACCTTTATGGAGACACTATATTCAAGTTACAATGTTATACCTTTTCATTTTCTGCCTACTATAATTTCGCGGCAGGGTACTAAGCGAAATACGACCACAACGTTGCTGAGATATTTGCAAAACTCCCGACCGCATGTGTCTGCAGTGGGGAACGAACGCGCCATTGTCCTTTCCGGGGAGTAGCGCGTTCACCACCACACCATGCGGGTCCTTTGTTTCGCCTGTCTCTCAGCTATTTCTATCGATCTTTTTGCCACAGCAATCATCAGTCAGCGAAAGGACAATAGCGCGTTCGTTCCCCACCATAGACACCTGCGGTCCAGAGTTTTGCAAATATCTCAGCAACGTTGTGGTTATATTCAAGTTATTTTGGAAAAATATGGAACTCATGTTTATTTTTTCCCTGATTAATAAGTGCTTTTACTCAAGGTGCCAGAGAAACTCTTCGCTAGTGATTCTTTTCTTCATCAATTGTAATTTCCCTATAAGGTGTTGTTGAGCGACAGATCATCCGTCATCAGTTTAGAGTGTTGTTTGTGAGCTTGTCATAACCTCTTTTCTCCGTCACTCATATTAACTCGATTATCCATTGAGTATCATAGAAAACTAGATGTTTCATCGACATTCGTATGTGCGCAACTCATCAAATTCACCACGGTTACATTCCTGCTAACATTTCTCTTCAATCTGTTGGAGAACTAGGCTGAAAAAAAACTTTCAAACTTCCCAGTCCATATGATTATAATTTTTCAAACTTTTTACTTCTTATATCCTGCCGTACTCTCCCTTTTGCGGTATACTCGCTGCAAACGCTTTTAAATAATGCCAAACAGCAGCTTGTCGTTCGGCTTTTCTCTTCACTGTTCCCCACTTTTGTGTTTACTTTTCACCCACAGTGGAAGTACGTTCGCTCTAACTAGTGACTTTATAACAGTATTCATAGTCTCTTGCTTATTCCTTGATTTATACCAGTACAAGTCGGTTGATTATCTCAACTTAGGCCAAAAATTCGTATTTTCAAGAGTTTTTAGGCCTGAGAAAGAAGATTTTTCCTGTATAGGCTTTGCCACAAACGAAGTCCTCATTTAATTGAGCAGCCATCCATACAAGCCAAAAATGTCAAGTATGAGATCTTCGAACCGAGCAAAACAAGGACACAGTGACATTTAAGCATTGCTTATACGGAAGCGGTCTATTACTTGAAAGATGTGATATTACAAGAGCCGGCGAAGTTCGTGGCCATGAACATCAAATCATTTAAGCCGCTTGAAACCCGAGTAAGGTATCTAGCTGCTAAAAAGATAAGGAATAACACAGATGTGATATGAATGTGTCGTTTTCTTGTTCAGCAATCCCGAGGTTTTTAAACAGCATACATTTACCTCCACAAAAACACAATACAATACAACGCTTTTCATGGAAGTAAATTTATGCTGTTTAAAAACCTCGCGATTGCTGAACAAGAAAACGACACATTCATATTCCAATGCCGAGGTTAAGAGAAAGTCGATCCTGGGAACTATTACAAGATGTACCGGCAAAATACTTTCGACTTGTGAAGGAAGCATTGTCACTAAGACAGAAGATTGTCTTAGCTAGGCAGCAAATCAACTTCGTCCGCCGCTGTTTTCAACATCGAGTCGTGCCGAAGTTTATAAAACGAAAGCGACTTCACGAGATATGCGGTCAACCAGAGGGCAGCCAACAAGTACGAGGCATCGAAATGGAACTACTTCGAGCTGCACTACGAAGCAAGCAGAACGAGATGTTTGCCAAAATGAAGAAGTGTGCAACGAAGGAACATTTTTGTGCTTTGTATATGGAGGATCGCCTTTGGAGGAGGATAGTTGGTGGGTCAATATTGATAAGCGATTTTATTAGATCTAATGCCAAAATAACCTTACAACGGAAATTCGAAAGCCTGTTGGGTAATTCACACGTCTCAGCTTCAAGAAACAACCGCAAACGAATTCCTTACGTTTCTGATAATAGTCAAAATAGGGTTGATAATGCACCAAGAAAATCTAGGGTCACCGTGATTGGGGGCATAACAATACCTGAGAATGCGCGCTCGCTATTAGAATTGGGCCCAAGTTTTGCACCATCACAGCCCATTTCTAAAACGACCCTGCGTAGGATAGCATGCAACCTTTATGAGCTTCAAGATCGACTCCGCTATCAGGCCAAGCAAGAAACATCAAATAGAGATGAAAATCAAGAAGCGGCGACACTACCACCACCTCCTTTCCCAAAAACGTTCTTTAGGCAGCAGGACCCTAACGATGGAGTTGACATAAAATTCCGCGCGTTTTCGGACGGCGTTCTCAAGACCCTTGATCACTACCG
>UYYA01005060.1:0-32702 GCA_900624975.1 Angiostrongylus costaricensis
TCCACATCTAACTGATGAGGAATCACGACAAACTCTCCACCCTTATCACTTACGGAAAGTTTTATGGTTTTCAACATTATCAGCTCTCGTACCTCTCGCATACCACGTTTTTGCACTAGAGTGAGGTTTGAGCTTTATCTTTTCGCGCGATAGTGATTAAGGACTTTGAGAGCTTCATTCGCAAACATCCGAAATTTAACATCAACTTCATTATTGGGCTCTTGTTGTCTAAAGAACGTCGGGGGAAATGGTGCTATTGGTAGGGTCCCCACTTGATGTTGTTCGCACCAATTTAGCGCTTCATCTCTAGCTTTTTTGCGAAGTCTATCTTGAAGTTCATGTAAACCACATGCGACCCTACGCAAGGTTATCTTAGAAATGGGTTCAGATGGTGAGAAACTNTGAGCTTTATCTTTTCGCGCGATAGTGATTAAGGACTTTGAGAGCTTCATTCGCAAACATCCGAAATTTAACATCAACTTCATTATTGGGCTCTTGTTGTCTAAAGAACGTCGGGGGAAATGGTGCTATTGGTAGGGTCCCCACTTGATGTTGTTCGCACCAATTTAGCGCTTCATCTCTAGCTTTTTTGCGAAGTCTATCTTGAAGTTCATGTAAACCACATGCGACCCTACGCAAGGTTATCTTAGAAATGGGTTCAGATGGTGAGAAATTCGGCCCCAATTCTAATAACGAGCGCGCACCGTCAAGGAGAGTTATGCCTCCTAACACGGTTAGCCTTGAATTTTTTTGCACATTACCTATCCTAATGTGATCTGTTTTATGTTTTTTAGCGATATTTTTGTGCGCTATTGAAGCTGTGTTATGTGATTTACTCAAAAGGTCTTCGAATTTCCTCCGCAAAGCTACTTTAGCATTAGACCTAATAGAGTTGCAAATCAACACTGACCCGCCCACTATTCTCCTCCAGAGGCAGTCCTCCAAATATTGAGCGCAAAAGTTTTCCTTCGTCTCGCACTTCTTCCACTTGGCGAACATCTGGTTTTGTCGGCTTCGTAGACAGGTGCGTAGTATTCGCAAGTCGACGTCCAATACTCGGTGACTGTCCTCTGATAGTCCGCAAACGTCGTGTAGTCGTCTTCGTTTGATGAAGTTCGGAACGACTTGATGTTTTAGACAGCGGCGGAGAAAGTGTATTGACTGTCGAGCTAAGACGATCTTTTGTCTCAGTGACAGCGCTTCTTTTACAAGTCGGAAGTATCTTGCTGGTACATCTTGCAGTAACTCCCACGACCGACTTTATATTAACCTCGGCATTGATCAGGTAATTTTTCGTATTTTTGTTGAGCAAACGCGAGGTGTTATTATTGTATGTGTGTGCAACATATGTCTATGTGCAACTCAATATCGAATTTAATGTAATCATCGAAAAACCTAAGCAACTACCATCATGCTCCAATCGTTTCCGTCGGACATCATAGCGGTTCAGTCTCCTTTTTTTCAACCCTTTTATTGGTTACGGGCTGAAGAGCATCATACCTCTGGTGTGTGGCCGTTTTTCTGTTTAATGCGACAAAAAAAAACATGCTGACTCGTAGGACGCTACCATTGAGTCGGTTTGTTGCTAAGCGGATTCCATTGGAAATCATGAAGCTCATCCCGAATTGCTTGATGAAAGTGGATTAATAATTTTTTCAAAATACATCGTGTTGATCTTAAGATACACCAACTACATACAAATGCAGGCAACTAGTGAGGCCATTACAATACTTTTAGAGCGGGCAGCACTGTGGCGAACTGATTGGGATTGGCCAGAAGCAGGAAGTTCAGCAAAAAACTTCGCACCAATTTATGGGATAAGATATTCAGTATTGAATAAAACAATAAATACGACTAAAAAGGTCCTTTCGTCATCCATTGTGAACTTTTCACAGTTGATCGTAACCCCAAACACTGAAGATCGCTTCCCGTATTTACTATTATTTTACTAAAAGACTTTGGTACGATTTAAACATAAAATAGGTAAATGTGATTAATCTGATCAAGAATTACAGTAATATAGAGAGCTTCAAAGCAATCCAACATGACTCGGTACACTCTGCGAGTCGATAGATTTATGAACGATAAAGGATAAAAACAAGTAAAGCGATTCTGAATGCACCGCAGTGTTTTTTGAGGTTCAACTTAATTGGCCTTTATTTCTTGATAAGTCTCTACGGTTCGCTTTCAGTAGTTCTCTCTTAACCAATTAAAAGAAAGTGCACGATTTCACTTTTCGTGAAACTTCTAATCTTTCACACCAGAATGAGCAGCTCCAGAAGACATTAATCGCCTTGGGAAGGGAAAAGACTACTCTTGAGGAGTTACGATTCCCTTCCGATCAAATCGAAAAACAGAAAACCAAGTCTGACTTGCTAGGTTATCCTTAAAATAACTCCAAAATAAGCACTTAACAGATAAGTCCAACATCAGAGCGACTCAATCACTTATAAACTACAACAATAACCGTAATTGCACAAATGTGGCGAGAACGTTGCTTGCCGATTAGTGTTTTTGGGTAACTTTAGGAAGAAATATGGTTATAACAAAAATTCGTATTTAAAATGAACTGGCTAAAGCTAGGGAAAGTCTTAACTCTTTTATTTACTGCCTTTTTCTTCTTAATTTCAGGGTATGTTGTGAAATATAACTCGTATGAAGTGCTGAGATATTTGCAAAACTCCGGACCACAGGTGTATGCAGTGGGGAACGAACACGCGCTGTTGTCCTTACCGGGGAGCAGCGCACTTCACCACCACACCAAGATCGATAGAACTAGCTGAGATACATGCAAAGGGAAGGACCCGGTCGGTGTAGTGGTGAAGTGCGCTGCTCCCCGGTAAGGACAACAGCGCGTGTTCGTTCCCCACCGCATACACCTGTGGTCCGGAGTTTTGCAAATATCTCAGCACTTCATGCTAGGGAAAGTGTTGAGAGAACGCTGGCTAATTCCGAGTTTATTACAGAGGATCTGAAGAAGGATGCGAAACAGAAACGCCTTTTCGCCAAGACTCAACATTTTCAGTGTAATTCATCCATCGCGTATTATATCAACACTTAAGTTCTAACTGCACAGCTGATTTACAGTTCTGATTTTGAGGTTAGAGGGAGCGTGTGGCACAGTAGTTCGAAGTGCTTTACAATATACACGTGGTCGCTGGCTCGATCACACGGTCGTTTATAGAGTTAATGGGAAGATGTTGAATGATCCGACAGTATTTCTCCTCGATCTTATCAAGACCAATATCTTTCTAGCAGTCGATAAGTGCTGAATAAAGCCGGTTTTTGATCGTTCAGAACTTCGTTTTTCGCACGAAGGAAGCGGTGGTCTG
The DNA here is from genome assembly GCA_900624975.1 of Angiostrongylus costaricensis. Lineage (NCBI taxonomy): Eukaryota > Metazoa > Nematoda > Chromadorea > Rhabditida > Metastrongylidae > Angiostrongylus > Angiostrongylus costaricensis. The sequence continues at coordinate 3,333 of UYYA01005060.1, forward strand.
ATCTCGAGTAGAGTTTTGAAACAACAGTGATATTTCTTTTGCAATACATTCGATTTGCAGTAATCTGTATTTCGTTGTTTTACTCTTAACTCTGACTCTTCCACTTTCAGTGTTGAGGGTGTGACTTCCGGAATAATGGTTCACCATGAATGTTCCTTGTCGTCATGATAAACTCGTACAGCTCCTCACTCTGCCTGCTGGATTTTAATCCCTGAGTCACAATGAAGCATTCTTCAGACGCACTTTGTGGCTCAATCTTAGCGTTTGATAACCTTAAAGAAGGTATGGTCTTTTCATATGGCCAAATTCGCGTTTACAACATGCCAAAGCAGCCCACTCCTCTACTGTCGCATGTTCCGAAAAACAGTTTTTCTCCGGTGTCACGGACGTCGTTGAATGGGTAGCGCCCTCTCTTCTCGAGCAACCCGATGACGTCGTGCGTTGTCTTTCTTGCCTGAGTGATCAAGTCCCCTGTCGAGAGCTCAAATGCAATTGAGCGTGCATTGTAGGTAGAGATCGCAATTTTAGTCCTTTAGTATAGGCAGCATGGAATAACCCCACGATTTTAGCATTCTCTCCGTACTTGCCCTATCCAACGCCGTATCGAAACCATTTTTGGGACCAGAGCAATAAACCCCGATTATTTTACTGTGTTTACCTTTTGATAACCACGTTTAGCTTGCCGAGCTGTGAACCGTGAGGGTTGCGTATGCTTAGGTGTAGCTTGCCAGTCTCTCACAAAGTAGACAGGGAGCTTATTTGTTGGAGGCGACTCCTAACCGTCTTCCTCCTTTTCATTTGGTCACAAGCCTTTGGGTAATTTTACTAATAGAAAGGAGCATAAAAGAGAACGCATTCAGGCACACATGCATGAATGCGTTCTCGTAAAAAAAGAGCTCTGTACCTAATCGGCAAAGCAGAAACGTGGTTTCATTCCCTGGATTCAACTGCGTCTCAAGGAAGCATAAGGTCGCGTTCGTTCTGCAGTTAACACATATCAGCCACATGCGGAAGGGCCACTTTGCATCGCGATTGACCGACCGACTGGAGATTCTTTGTGAGGGAAATCCGTGGAACATAAAGGGTAGTGGAATGTTAAAAGTTGAAAATCGAAGATTTTTCGCTAATTTCTCGCCTATCCAATACGCATTTGCAAGAATGAGAATTCTCTTAATAGATTGAACAAGATAAAAATTGACTAATAACGAAGTGCTATCTAAAGGCAGTGGTGGTGCAATCGTGCGAAATAATCTTAACGGATTCTTTTTCATTGTCCAAAAATCTATTTGTTTCTTGACTTTGAGAATACTAAGAAAATTTCTTAATGAAGTGAAGATACTGCTAAAACATCTGCAAAATTCAGACCTCACAAGTGCAGTGTGTAACACGTGAGCACCTTGAAAGGGTAACCGCAATTTCAAATCAGGTGTATAAATTTTGCAAATATCTTAATATGACAACGATACTGAGATAATCGCAAAACAGATACGGGCCAGATCGAACCATGCTTTCCCTTTCAGGGGGCTCCCACATTACATATTCCATCACGGGAGGCCCTTGCTCTACGTATCTCTCAACTAGTTTTTCTACCTAACCCTGCCATCGGTAATCATCCATCAACGGTATTGATCTGGGAGTACAAATCGGCATTGAACGCAGTTAAGCTGAGGGTGTAGTCGAAATCACAGTGCTAACCTTTTATTTTCTACTTATTTATCTCAACAACATTATGGTTATACTTCACAGAGCACCCAGCCATAAATAATAAAAGGTAGCAAACGAGAAGTTATACGAAATAAAATATGGTTTGCGTAACTTTTAGAAGGCAGCAAAAAATCTCCGATCTACATCAGCTGCATACGAGGAAAGCATGCAAAAATGCTGCTTCTGCGATTTTTCGTCTACTTTTGCAATGACTTTTTGAACTGATTTGATACAGTATCAGTTATGTCCAGCTCATCGAATTTGAATACTGATTGCCATTATGATTGACGGATTCCATGAAGGACGTATTGGATGTCTTTGAACGATCGCTTATCACTTGTCAATACGGTCTGATAATAAAGGCGATTGATTTCCTCACTTTTACTGCCTGCATCGTCTTGCTCACCGACCTCTATCTGTACAAGTTGAGGTTAGTTGCCATAGTGTGCCCAAAATGATTGCTTCTTTCCTTGCTCATTACACATATCTAAAGAAGAACAGTAACGAAAGCATTCTCACACTTTTTCGAAAAGCGTCATTTTATCACTTCATTGATGTTTCTAATCGCTTTCATTATCATTTAAAATCAGGTGCTGTTATATATGAAACCAATCTCTTAGATTCTGTTAGACATAGATCAATATGTGAACTAATAATCAAAGAATAACCGGTTTACGAAACTGTACAAAGGCAGAAAAATCGCACAGAATGGAAGAAAGATCGATCTGGGTGAAAAATTTCTGTGTTAACCAATCGCCATGAACGTTTTAATATGTCAGACTGTTAAGGACGATTTTATAGGCCAACTGTTTGATAACCATGCTCTGTTGCTTCTAGGATTACTTCCAAACTTACCATTAGAGATATCTGAGTCGTTATAAACACAATCGCGACAGTAAGAGTGATATATAGCTTGTCGTATCTGCCGCAGTTTAACTACTCTGGGGTTTTTTTTTAATCTCAACTACTTTTGTGCTCGATCGCTGCCCGAGACTACCTGTCCTCTATATTTGGTATTTTATAACAACGTTTTTTTTTGACAAATCTTTCTGCTTATAGCAGTAATGTTGCCAGCAACGATAGAGCTAAGGTAAGTACCGATAGATGTTTTCAATTCTTCATCTCTTCATCAGTTGTTAGGTTATACAACTGATTATTGATTTATCCATTTCTGTTTGTCTGTCACAGACAGATCCAAAGCTACTCATCAGTAACCCTTAGAAATCACAAAGTTTCTTGAACCAAAGTGAAAGCATTTGATCCATTCCGGATTGACTGGCAGAGAAAGTCACGGTTCACGAAGAGCTACAACATTTGGACACTTCATAACTGACCTCATCACTTTACGTTATCATTAAACTTGTCACTTTTGACTCTCCATCGTAGAATAATGAACGAAAATTTTTACTGGAATATAGGAAATAGTGAGGATTGCAACAGATTCCACACTGTCTTTCGTACCTTGGGCTTCTTTTTATTCACTGTTGACAAGCAGTCAATGACCACTGAAGGAGATTTTATCATCTGGAATATTACTGAAGCCTATAAAATTCAATTCATGACTAATAAAATGCGTATATAATAATGAGCATTGCATTGTGGAAAAAGGGAAATACGTCTTAGATGGTGGAATACTGCGGAGCATCAATCACACAAACATCGAGACACGTGAGCCAGAGAAATAGGGAATATGATTTGGGTCGAAAAGGCTGGCACTCCAGCATATATATACTCATCATTCTAAGATGGCAAAAAGGCATTGTGGGATTGATTTCAAGGCATGTAATTTGGTAGAGGCTGGTGGCACTTCAGGTGCACGGTAGCAATCATGACTTGCGCGCACCTTATGATCCCGCTAAGTGCAATTTTATCACATAGCGTAGAACCGACTCATGCTATATAGCTTCTAGTAAGTGTATACAATACAAGTGGGCTGTTAATAAGAAAGTGAAAATTTGTTGAGGAATGAAAATAGATGTGAAAAGTCTCTATTCGTCAACTCAAGCAGCCTTTTTGACCTGACAATTCGTCTAAATTTCCGTATAGCTGAAGAATTAAGACTATTCAATGATACAACCATAATGATGTTGAGATAATTGCAAAAAACCAGACCGCAGGTGTCTGCGGTGGAGAACGAATGCGCAGCTAGCCTTTCCAGGGGCTTACGCGTTCACCTTCACACCATGCGGAACCTTCGTTTCGCCTTCTCTCTGTTAGTTTTCTAAAATTTCATCCAACTTTTCAATGAGTTATGAGAAATTGAAGCAGTCTTTAACTATAGGTTGGCCAACTCAATATGTACGTCATGGAAATCAACTCTATGCTCACGGTGAACTTGCGTTGTAGTTCAGCCTAACCATATTCTTAAGCAATGGAAGCTCTATCTTTTCATGTTGGCTCTTTCTAAAGAAATCATCTTTATTTTGAAGACACAGCTCATCTAGTAGCTAAAATGATTTTTTTCAGTATTTCAGGAAACAGTATGGTACCGCGATTGGTTCACACATTTTTGGTGTTGGTTTCCGTTTACTACTTTGTTCATGCAAGCGAACCGATTCGGAATGAACGAAATGAGACGGAATCCAGTGATCGTCAAGAAACAATGGATACCGACGGTGGATGGCTGGCATGTGATGGCACCGATGCGGAAGCTTGTCACTGTGAACAAGAGGAGATCAACTGTGACAATGTTAGTCATCGTTTTCTTTCTTTATATTAGCTTTAAAAAACTCTACGGTGAGCTTTTAATTCACATGCAAACATTGACACTACTAGCAATACTGGAGAACTTAGTTCAGCACTTCGAAAGCGAATTAGAGCCAAAATGATGATTGTTGGTTTCATTGAAACTGAAAATTTGTGGTGCAATAAAGCTGAGTAAACTAAGATTTTAGGTTATATTTAAAGATGAGTTGCCGCTAAACACTGCTGATATGGACATCAGTAATAAATCGTTTCATGTTCTTAGGGCCACATTTCGTGAGAACTCAATTGTTTCTCTTAAACAGGTTAGATCTTTTAAAAATGTTTCAACTTCCAGTTTATTTTACCCAATTCGGTTTTCCTCTTGTTTTTTTTTCATTACTACAACAAAAGCACCTGATTTTAGAGAAGAATTTTGCCTGGTCACGAAAAAACTGTACGCGAAATGGATTTCTCCAATAATCGAATCGTTCACATAGAGATTGGAACGTTCTCATCGTTTCGAAATCTCAGTAAACTCTACCTGAGCAACAACAAAATCAAGCAATTGAAAAGGTTAGAAAAGTTTCCAAAAAATATTCCAGAAATGGCTACCAGCTCATCTGTATCACCTGCAGTCTCCGACAGTCGAGAAACTCGAGCGGGCGCCAGTAAATCTTCCATTTTTCCCTGTCGCGTGCAAGAGTAGCCCAGTGGGTTCTGCTCGCTCTAGCGACTCGTTGAGCACCACATCTTTCTACTAGGCTTTTCGTGAAAAGCTCTGAAAATCGGGTCGGTGATCTTCCTGCAGTATGTTTGACATCCCGAGAAATCCAGTCACTAACGGCTCTTGACCATCGGTTGTCATTCATACGCATTACGTGTCCGACCCAACTTACCTTCGACTGCTTGGCGTACAGAGCGGCATCTTTGACTTTTAGTCGTTGACACAGATCGGAGCTTTGGATCTCTTCTCTGTTTCCTTTACTTATGTGACACGAAACACTCTTGCCCTTATTCTTTCGACTGCGCATTCAATAACACTGAGTGATCTTTCAATTTGCTTACGTAGCGACCAAGTTTCCGACGCATACCTCAAGGCAGGAAGTACCGTTTAGTCCAAAGCGTGGACACGAAGTCCGTTGTTCTTTTTTTCATCACTAAGTCCCCGATGCTCTTGAAATTACCCTAACCCGCTCGCTTGCTTCTGCTCTGCTCTGGAGCTAAGTCGTTCATCATGTTGATATGCCTACCAATACAGACGTAACTGGAGCATTTGGAGATACTCGTTCCGTTGAACATGAGTGGGACATACGAAATCAGTCCGTCCCTCATAAACAACATTTTTGTGAGATTTAGTTGAAGACCAATCTTTGCACAGGCCTTATCAAAATCGGCAAGCATTTGTTCTTTTTGGCTAATGTTCACTGACCATCGATTTTCACTCCCTTGTTGTCCCATTCCAGTGTTCGCATGAGGTTCTAGAGGGTGGCGGTAAATAATTTTGACGAGATAGCGTCGCCTTGCCTAACTCCTCTTTTGACGTCGATGTTAATATCATTGTAGAATGGTGATATCTTGGTTGTGAAATTTTTGTACAGCTCACGAAAAATTTTTATGTACTGAGTAGGGACTCTTCGAGTATCAAGGGCTTCCATGACTACTTTTATCTCAATTGAATCAAAGGCCTTCTGTAAATCGATGAACGTGAAACAGAGCTGTCTTTTGTACTTTCGCGATACTTCAATGAGTCTTGTTATCGTGTGGTTGTGGCCCATTGTACCAAATCCTTTTCGAAACCCTGCTTGTTCACATGGCTGTCCTTCATCCAGTGTTCTGCCAATCCTGTTTAGGATGATTCGAGTGAAAAGTTTGTAGACGACAGACAGCAAGCAGATAGGACGATAGTTGCCAATATCATGTAGGTCACCCTTGTTGAGCAATGACACGGTCTTTCTGGTCTTCAGCTGAGTGGGGACCTTACATTCAGACAGGTATCGTGTGAAGAGCCGAGCAAGTGTGTTTACGAGGACTGGCGGAAGGTTCTTCATGTGTTCTGAACTTGTCCTGTCCGAACTTGGTGCTGTTCGATTTTTCACCCACGAAATGGCATGTAGGGCTTCGGAAGGAAGAACCATTGGTATAACATAACCATCCTCCTTTATTTCATATGAAGGAAAGTGTACGTGGCTATCGAAGAGATTTGAGTAGTTCTTGTGAATGACATTCTCCATTGCCTTTCTGGACGCTGTGACTGTACCGTCTGGGCGTCGGAGTGCAGCTATCTTGATCTTCTAATCAGCGGAGCTTCGGTGTGCTTTGCGAACGCTTTTCCCAGCCTCTGCAGCTTCGACCGTAACTGCTGCTCTTCCCTCTTTAAGATCTTCTTTTATCGCTTGTCTGCATTGTTGTCCAGGTCCGCACATGAGTTTGTGGTTACCTGCAGCTCGTGCTATTCCACGCAGGCGTAACTGCTCGAGTGTTTTTGGAGATGTACCTCCCTTGGTGACTTTCAAACTCTTAGCTGTCATAGCGTTAACGTGATGGTGTTGAATAAGTTGCTCCTATTCCTCGTTGATGTTATCGAAAACGGCATCTTCTCATCAGCCAAATAGTAAATTGAATAAGTCCCATTTTATGGTGGTTTTGGGACTTTGTTTTTGAATCTAGCGGCTTTTATCCTTTCCGCAAGAAGTGGAATCTTGCACGAAGTAGGCGATGGTTTGAATCCACGTAGAAATGGTGCTGTAAAAAGCTTAAAGTTTCGTATTCAACGGGTTGGATGAAGCCGAAGAGGCTTTTAGCGTTTGGTGTTTTCGTCTTATAATGCTTTCATTCTATCAAAGATTGGAACGCAGCGTTTGGCATTGATCAAGAAATGCGAGATGCGTTCGACTCCATTCGTAGCACCAAGTTGATGATTGAATGCATATTTAGCTTATATAGTAACTTTTAAGACATACATTTGTTGCACTTCAGTGTTTTTTTAACCTCCTAGACATGCCTGCTACCAATGTTCCAATCTCGAGAGAATATAGCGCTTAGCTTGCCCGCAAGAACTACTTGCTGTGCACCTCTAACCATTGCATATCCTAGAATGTTCTTTATTTCGTATTAATAGTGTCGACTTTAGGGACCACTTTTACGGATTAACCGAATTACATCAACTATTCTTGGACAATAATAAAATTATCAACTTGGAGGACGGTGTTTTCGAACACCTTCCTAATCTTCGTAAACTCGTGTTGGACGGAAACAAAATCAGACTACGGTAGGTTATTAAACATAGGATTTTCCTAAAATGCATTTTGACGTAATTAATGTTTTGTGTGTTTTAGGGCAGAAATTTTTGACGGCCTAAATGCTTTGGAAGAACTCAGTTTAGATTATTGTGGAATCGACAATTTAAATGTCAACGCCTTTGAATCGTTACCGTCAGTTTTCATTTATTTTCAAAACCATTTTATTTCCTTTTTTGTTCTATTTTCTTTCAAGCTACTGTGCGTTGTCAAATTATTTTAGAAGTTTACAACTAATTGTAGTAACTTGAAGAAGCTTTCGCTAAGGGGAAACCCATTCTCGGAAGTCCCGCGTGCACTCAATGCTCTCGATAAGCTTGAAGATCTGGACATTAGCGGCACTAATATTGCTGAATTTCACGCACAATCACTGAAGGTTAGGTGAGACTTATGTACTGATTTGACAAGACAAGATTATTTGCGTTTTGAATATAATAATCTTATTAATCAAGGATGATCACATACTGAAGCAACTCTACATGGGCGACATGCCATTCCTTTACGCAATTCAGGATTGCGCATTTTGCGGTCTCGAGAGACTTGAGGTTTATTCCTTTCTAGCGATTTCTGTTCAGATTTTTCAGTGGTTAAACGTTTACATTGTTACAGCTTGTTCATATGAACAACTGTTCACGTTTGCACGAGATCCATCCAAATGCTTTCGGTTGGTCAGACCGCCGTGACGGTAAAGTGGGAAATCTAAAGCATCTGTATGTGGAGAACTGCAATATACGTACCATAAACGAGAACCTTTTACCATGGGATACGGTAGGGATTGCAGGAAAGGTTTACAGTTTAAAATAGCTCTTAGTCACCAATAAATACTTAAAGAGCACTTATTGTGTATTCTATTACTCGATGTGTGCCATTCTCACTTGTCCTTGTCCACAACGTATAATCCTGTCAATTTAATGTCGAGTTTCAACCCTTTTTAATCTGATGGCTTATTCATACGGAATGAAAACGTCTTTTCAGCTCGAAGAGCTCGGAATAGGTGGCAATCCAATCAATTGCTCTTGTGAGACAGCGTTTCTACTCGAAGACGAGTACTTCTCATATGAATACACCAACACATTACCAAAGTAAGAAAAACCGCTTAGCGGCTAGCAGTGTTCGAATCCTGGTCGATGTCACTCATTTCCTCAGATGTGCTTCACCTCCTGAACTCAAAGGCCGTTTACTGACAAGAGTTGCTCAGTCTGATGCCTGTGCAACAAAGCTTACAGCAGAGATGGGTAGCCGATTCACTGGCGTGAGTTTGCCCTATTCAATAAGAACTCTTGGTAGTTTTCAAAAGCGGTATAACTGACAAGAAAATAGTTTTAGTATTTCATATAAGAGATTAGTTGCTGGAATAGTGTTTATTGGTTTATCCTATCACTTATGGAGTTATTTCACTTTAAATTTAGTCAGTTATTGATCAGAAAGGGCACGTGTAGCACAAAGGTCGGAGACGCCCAGCGATACACGTGTGGGATCAATCCCCGCGTCCGCGGCTCACTAAGTCTACCAGCCCTTCGGGGTTGGCAAATTTGTATTAGACTTGTCGGGGAGATAACAGCGCTGACTCGATGTATCGATAGGCCACCGCTAGTCATTGTAAAGGCCAAATATGCATTCAATAACCTCCAACGATGCTTGATGAAGTCGAATGCATGGCGCATCCCTCAGGGATTGCTCAACGCCGACAGCTTTATCCTTTTTTATTTTTGAACAGCCCTTAACCAAATGAATTTTCGGTGAGCTTGTTTGGATTGCTGTGTTGAAACGTTTACTGGTTTAGTATTAAGACACCCCAATGTGTTATACTGAAACTGCCTACTTGACTTGCTTTAATATGAATTAGGAAGCAGCAGTTATGTTCAAAAAACTGCAAAAAAAGTATTTGCAGTTTGTTTCTCCACCAACTATAAGTGCCTTCATGCGAAAACTTAATCGCTGAAATAGTTCAATCCAGTGTACATGAGCAATTGCTCCTATTGGTATCGGAGCTTATGTGTAGGAGTTAAGCAAAGGAATATCCTTTTAAGTCTAAAGGTTAAGGAAAATCCTGTTTTCAGGCACAAAAACTTTATTCTGATACCGTAATTTGATAAATTTAGATCTTCATGGTGATGCTTTTGTTGGTGTTCGGTACGATTGGCATCTACTTGTGTGTGATTACAAAACGTTGCGAGAGATTAATCAGAAACGTACAAAATCCTAAAGTCTCCTACTCTAATCTCGCTAACAAGGATGATCAACAAGGTCTTGAGCAAGATTTTCAACCACGACCACAAGAAGTCTAATCATCGTTTGGAAAGATTCCATTTGATGAAATGTGTTGTTTCAAGCATTCTCATGTTTCACAACTAGTTAATCACTGTGTGTTTTGTAGTTTCATATGGAAAAGACGGTGTGCTTTTAGCTGATTACTGTTGTAAGAAATTCGATTATATTCGAAAATTCGAAAAACATCCACTGCGTTAATACATCTGTTCTGGTCTAAACTGACATACGCCTCATATGTGAACTTTTTACGTATTTTGGGTCACGGAAGTGCAGTTCCACCTCGCCCCAGTCCATTCAAATCTTCCATCTCTCTAAGAGCAGAAAATTGGCATTAAGTTTGTCCAGGAAAATCCTCCTCTGGTCCATAAAAGCTGTTTTTGACTATCTGTGGCTAAGACCTAGGAACGCCGTTATGTCTTTGTTCCAGGACTCCATTGAGAACCTACTCGCTGAGTACTCAATGACACTTTGAAGTCTAAAAATGATTAAACCTCGGCCATGCTTACATGTAAATCCGACGATCTTAGCAGATGACGGGTACGAGAAGATGAGTCGAACTAAATGAACAATGGGATCATGTGAAATAAAGAAAAAATAAAAGCAACAAATTTCATGAAATAAGATGCTTCTCATACTTGACAAAAAATATTTTAAAGGCTGTCTTAGAAACGATGAAGCACAGTAACCATATTCTGACCGAATGAACTTTATGTTGGATTCCGCAGAACGAAGAGCATTTTTGCAACTGTCAATTCTTAATATCTGACTCAATAAGATCACAACTTCAAAGTTGGTAAAAGGTGAAAGAAGTAACTTTCAGTGACTACTAGAAATTAAACTGGTATTTAGTCGACACCTCGGTGAAATTTACACGAATTAAGGATGGAAAACTTTTTATCAAAACTATTTGCTCTAGAAAATACTTTAAAGAGATTTCATTAATAAATTATTATTTGCTTATTCAGTGTAGTACTATGAACACGATGACATTCAGCGACAATCAACACGACGATCTCAATGATGTTCATCAATCTACAGCTTCAAAGGAGTCCAGTAATACTTCAAATATTCTATCGAATCCTTTTAAAGTAAACACATTTAAAACTTCTCGTTGAAATTTGTCGTCAGTCTAAAAATTACGAAGGTTTGCCATGTAGAGATGCAGATAATTTTGTAACGTGTTGTTGAGCTACGCTACAGTAAATTCGAAATTTTCGACAGCAAGCTGCAACGCCATTAAAGTGGATTAGCTCAGTTCACTGCCAGGACGAATTCTGAAATTTACGTAGAGTTGATTGAGCACTGTTCCGAACCACATTGATTTCTAAAGTCTCATAAAAAATAGAACACCTCATGCATAGTAATAAATGCGGCAACTACTACGAAATCTCATTAAATAAATGAATATTTTCACTTGAGAGCCTGAAATATTTCTCAGACCATCTGAAAATCGAGCAATTTAGGCAAGGAGAAGGAGAGCGACACCTCTAAATGAACGGTTTGGCCGAAACAAAATCCCGTTTATCCTGCCCTTCATTATCGATGAAGTAAGCGTAGCGATGAAGCGATGCTTAAGAAGGGCAGGTCCAGAGGGATCAGTTGCAATAGTAGAAATACCACCGGATACTCTACACGACCATCTACGTGAAATACCAAATCGCGTCCTTACGGCATTACGGCAGGGACGGTGACCGTATGAGTTCAGGTATGATCTACCTGATCTCTTGTAGTACATTCGGGGATGAATATATTGGCGAAACGAACAGACCTTTATGTATCAAAAAACACTTTGATGGCAAAGCAAAACAAAGTACCCCACTAGGAACGCATAGGATACAAAAGCAAAGCTGACACGATTTTGATGTAAAAAATAATATACTTGCACAGAAGACTAAAACACCAGCCCGAAAACTTCTTGAGGCTTTTTGGATAAATGCCAAAAACCTTACAGTGAATAACAGGGATGAATGCCCAGATCTAACACGCGACCTGGCCCCTTCGCACCAATTTCTGGTGTGGGGTGATGTAGTCATCAACCATATGCAGCTGTTCTAATCTTCCTCATTGGAGGTCCCGAAAAAAGCGGTGTGTTTCTCGAGAAGCTGTTGACCATGTAATTACCATAGAGTTTTTCGTCTTTTTATATGAGTTATTGAAGCGTTTGACCTAGTAAATTGTATATCAGTATACCCTTCCAGGCTCTGAAGAAGGCAGTACTGTCGAAACGTCGGCTACTGTTGCATTGTATTGTGTGTTTTTTCTATAGAAAAAAATGTATGCAGTCTAAAAACCTTGCGATTGCTGAACAAGAAAACGATGCGTTCGATCCCAGCCCCAAGGGTCAACTAGCCTTCCACTCCAGCACGATCGAAAAAAAATTGTAACCACACACTCGCCACAACCACATAAGAAACATTTAACTGATTTATCAGCGAAACGATAGGTAGGCAAGCGATACCCACTGTATAGCCCAGATATGTTGTAAAGCACTTCTAGGATGCTACGAATGGAGACAAACGCATGGCGTACACATCAAGGATTGGTCAGACTCGAAGATCTATGAGATGAAATGTCTTAAATGAATGAAGACCGATTTATCTACTTAGTACTTTCATTCGCCTAGACTACTTTGCTACTTATTTTTCTGCTCCAAAGTGATGGAGCACTTGGTTTGTTTTAGGTTATGGTAGAAACTCTGACTATTTGTCGTTTTCTTTCTCAGCAATCGCGAGGTTGCCAGCATACGTTTATTTGCATGCTATAACGCACGTGCAACACAATCGTAGCTGACGTTTCGGCAGAATCGTCTTCTTCAGAGCCTGGAAGGGTACACTAATACGCAACTTACTAGGTCAAACCCTTCAACTGTACAAACAGAAAGATGATTGGCTGACTCTGACTATTCGTGTGTAGATGCGCACCTCTAACCGCTGTGCTACATATGCCCTTAAATAAATGGCCGTGAAAAACGAAAAATAATACAAGTTCCATATTCTAAAAAGCACACAAAAATTGTATTGCACTATCTATTTTCAAAACGCTTAAAACATCTAAATTTTGCTAGGTGCAAAAAACTTATTGAATGGCCACTGTTTTTCTTCGTCTCGATGTGCCGTCTTCACTATCATCGTCTTCGAAAGATGCGGCATCCTTCGAAATATGGTCCACTGAAGAGGATACACCTCGATATGAAGGCGAGGATGCCACATCGAGACGAAGAAGAACCGTGGGTTATCGACTCGGATCAGTTGAAGACGAAGACGTCAGAGCCTTAGCCGAATAGAATTTGTTTATAATTAAATTAGTGAATGATCTCTTTTTTTGTAACAAGTGGGGTGAAGCTCAACAGCAGTTCTCAAATTCCCACCAATAGTATGCGGGGATATGAGCAAAACTCGGACCCTGACATGGGTTTCGAACCAGTTATTGCCCTTTCCGAGGACTCACCTACTATCAGCCACACCAACCGAGGGCCTTGTTTCGCCTTTCTCTAGGCCAGTTTTTTACTACAACAGTCTATTTCTAACGCCTTGGTTGTGAGGTAGACAGAACATGGCTCTCGCAAAGGTTGATCTTGAGTTCGAAGCCAACCTGAGGCTTGGAGTTTTGCTCATATCTCAGCATCATTGTAGTCATATTTCACAAAATACTCTGCCACAAAGAAAAGAACAGGCAGTAAATAAAAGTTAGAGTTTGTGAGTTTCCGAATTGTTCCCATTAATATCTTTTAATCTAGAAAACAATTCTTCTTGAAGATTTTTGTACTGATAAGTCTTTCCATTCATTGTGGAAGCTAACCTTCGAACGAAATCTTTCCATCTCCATCAGCATCAGCCTCTTTGAAGAGTTCCTCGACGACCGGACGTGGATAACTTTTACTTAGTGACAGCTCCTTAACGCATTCGATCATTTCATTCTTCTCAATGTAACCGTCCTTATCCTGAAAGCACTACGGATTTCTTTCTAGAAGAAATCTTTTGCCTACCTTCACCTCCCTTTCGCTTTAACCCTTCTAGTTGTAATGCTACCACTTAAAAGGATAAAGGATAAAGCTTCCAGCATTGATCAATCCCTGAGAGATACGCCATGCATTCGGCTTCATTAAGTATCGTTGAAGGTTAATGCAAGCATATCCGGCCTTTACAATGACTTGCCAATGTATCGAGTCAGCACTGCTATCCTCCCAGACAATTCCTGTTCCAATGTACCGACCCCAGGGGGATGGAGGGTTTGGTGGGCCATAGGCGCAGTGATCGATTCCACGTGTGTGTCGCAGTGGCGCAAAACTAATGCGCCACGCACGCCCTTGACACTTAGTAGACATAATGATGAACAAATGTGAATGAATAGAAGATAACAGACACAATGGTTGGAGTTCACAGTCTTGGCTCAATGAGGTTCATCGTCATGTTTTAGTCCTACTAGAAAAACTTGACAAAATTCTATCTAACTACTACACTTGTTGCCTAGTTTAGAGTTTTTCATTAGCCCTGCTATTAAATCACTCACACCATTAAAAACGAATAAATGATCGGTGTTCTTAGGACTGTGCGTTAGCTGAACTATTTCCTACTTGTTGAAGGTTACATTCCTACTTCGATTCCTAGAACTCCTTTCATTTATTTCAATGTCCTGCAACTATTATCTATCTCATCGTATTGGTCGTATTCGGGTGTTGGTTCTGCCGTGCCTTGAAGATATGAAAGTTGTTTCCACCTCTGACGGTGCTGGCATTCGCGCGCAACGAACAGGCCAACCTGTCGTTTTGCAGGTAACCTTCAAGATTATTTCGGTCCTAGGGATTCATTTTAATGCTCCCTTCCCTCAGTTACTGGATTTCTTCCTACAGTTTCCCTTGTATTCCAATGCCTAGTACACTTTAAATGTAGAGTTTGTTATGAACGATAATTCTCAAACTACTTGGAAACTGGAGTGGCTTCGGATGTGCTCGTCCATCTTCCCAAGATCTTGTTCGAGTCCTTTACATTTTCTATGAATCCTTTTCGATATAACCGAAGTATTAGCGCACGTTTCTATCAAAATGCCTTTATCCGTAAAAACTATTCACCAAATAAGTGAGCGTTTAGGTTCACCCTATCAGCGTTCCTCTATTGTATGCTCAAAGGAGGCCCACGAGGTTCTATAGTGTTTTTCTCTCAAAGATATATTCAGGGTAGAAAAAACATTTAGTTTTCTTCACGAATTGAATTTTTTTCTTATTGATTCAGAGTAGTCTTTTCTTTCTTTTCTATTTTGAAAGATCTGGAAAACATTGTCTCTTCCTTTGTGACACTGCTCAGGAAGGTCACAATGCCGTCTGCAAAGCGAATTTTTGTGGATACGGTCTATTTAGATAAATGTTTTTTAATGTCCCGCTTTTTTCATAGGATAGGCCTCATCCAGATCAGTTGACCTAACGATGTCTTCAGCGAAAAGTTCAGAGACCACGCTCAGTAAGCAGAGTAGGAAGTAGTCATGAAAGCCACACCTATAGTCTTTATAATGATTACCAGATCACAGAAGACCAACCGAATGACTCTTTAACCGAGGAGATATGTTAGATTACAAAGTTTTACATTCAGCCAGACTTCTGTAAAAAGAATACTTTGGTTTTATTTCTATGGGCATAAGGCGTCTGGTACAAGTACTGTGGACGGAAGAAAAAGTTTTATATTCTTTTGCTGATCCCAATCTAAAGCAGATTGTAGCGCGTCTGACTTCATCGAGCAAAGGAAACATATCATACATTTAAGAAAAATTAGCGTTCGGCTGTAGTTTGAGAAAGATAAAAGAGGAGCTGTTTTATTAGTAAGCACACATGACGTGCTTTTTATACCACTTATAAATTGTAGTCGGCATTTTGCCGGAGTTCGCTTTCTTCAGAGCCTGGGAAAGTGAATTTGATTACAACCTACTACACTGAACATCTCCATAACCTCAGCAGTGAAAACCGCGATTTAAAGATTTCAAACGCGTTGAAAACAAAACAGCTTCACACATCGTTTTTCTATGAGTCTTGCACAGAATACTTCACATATTCCATATTACTCATGCATGTTACCTCTATGCGGTTGTTCTCCACGTGGAATACTCGGTGGAAAACTTAGAGTGTGCGGCGAGCGTGTGAAGAAGCCCTTTTGCTTACATTGCGATGGAAATCATGGTTTCCCTGTTGACAATGTGAAGGTGTTTAGCCGACTAAATTGCAGTCAACTTGGCCTTTTCAGATTCCGATGAAGACGAAATTCGCCGAATCGTCATCTACTATTATGAAATAATATAATAAGAACCTCACGTCTGTTTAAGATGAAAGCAGCGAGGTTTTGATCAATACTGAGATTAATAGAAAGTCGATCTTCACTATTACCTTAAAAGATTCGATCTTGGGTATTCCCGTGGGAGATAAGCCCTTTCTACTCCTCCTATTTTGGGACTTTTTGAAGAACATCTGGGATTCTCTTTGCCGTATCCCTGCATCTAAATCTAATCTGAGTATTAAAGCCGGGAATGCAGGCGCTTAATCACTAGGTCAAGCAAATAAGTTCGTAGTGAGTACTAAAACAATTGCAGACCAGGAACTCTCTTCTAGAAGAAGCGCCCTTTGTCATTTCGTTAAGATCTAGCTAAGCGCATTTTCAATTTTTTAATTAAGTCATTTTGTTTGAAGTTAAATTCATTTGACAACAACGCGGCTCTGGAATTTGCTTTTTGATTTGCTAGATGCACTGGTTTTTGCCAAGAAAGTGACAAAGGGAAGCTCGCAAACTCTGCTGTGACGCAGGTTTATTGTTCCTGCCTTGGCTTCTGGATATAAATTTTGAACTTCTTCTAAGTTTGCCAAATGTTCCTAGAGCTCAGCCTCTGCTGTAGATCACAAATTAGTACCCGGAAACATGACTCAGTGGTAATGATTCCATAAACATAGTGAGATACGTATTTAGAATTGTAATAAACTTTACTGACTATGGAAAATCAAGGGATGTTGAGGAATGCGTAACTCCACATTACGAACTAAGGATGATTTAGAAAAAGTAAGGGTAATAAACTGGTAACGAACTAAATTAAAATATCTGCAGCAATAGATATCCGTTGGGAAAGGCCTTGTCATTATTGCAACAAAATGAATGAGAAATAGAGTCTTAGAAGGGGAATGTGGCTAAAATTCCACTGAATCGGCCTAATGGCAGAAAAACATCCACGTATAACGTTGAAAAAGAGAAAAAAGCTGATTCCAACATAGTGGCATCTGTCTAGCATAGAAAGTGGAAAAAAGTGAAAGTCGAGGATTCCAGCACATCCAGCAGCTTTCCCAAAACCTCCTACAAGTAGAGAGGGCCAGGAGTGTGATACTGATACCAGGTTCCAAATAATTAGCTAACGTTTGGTTTCATGACAAACAATTTCATTATTTCTCCACCGACTGGTATGGTTTTGGAGAACGATTTCATGTGAAATCGAATTGTTTTATGTGACCTGCGGTTAAATATTTTGAAGATCCTAGCAATTCATTCGTTTTGTTCCTTCGCGCCCTCATCCAGGAAGGTCTTCAGATTTGTGCTAAGGTTCGGTCGCTGCTTTACGACTTTAATGCTTAATGACTTTGATTTTCCTCATGGATACTGTTCAGTGGTTGTCGAGCCGTTTCTCTGCGTAGTCGTAGGATATTCGTACCAGGACTATCCCAGTCTTTCACCGTAGGTACTACCCGGTCCATGTCTATTGGTGATGTCTTCTTTGGCTCTTGCCGAAAATTCCGGCCCCAATTTCATTTCCTTGAGAGATGGAAGGCTTGAGTGACTCTCACTATTACCGAACCATGGGTGCCGAGTTAGCAGCTCTACCAGTACACTACCCCAGCCTATGAATTCAATTTGTTAGGTCTAAATCGCTGGCAACAGCTGGTCTCGACTTTTACGTTCATTTGCCGAAAATGTTTGCTAAGCACTAAATAGAAAACCTATCAACACCTAACTACTCACTTGCTGCAGTTGAACGAATGTATTTGGAAGATGAATCATTGCTAAAAATAATTCTTATAAAATTCAGGATGAAAACAAAGATTGCAAAAAACTGCTAGTAATAATTTAATTTGTTATTAAAATAATGCTGAGATATTGGCAAAACTCTGGACTGCAGGTGTCAGCGGTGGGGAACGAGCACGCTATTGTCCTTTTCGGGGAGTAACGCGTTCACCACCACACCATGCGGCTACTTCGTTTCGCCTGTCTCTCAGCTAGTTATCTCAGCATTATCTTAGTTGTATTTCACATCATACCCTGCCGTTAAAAATTATACTAGACATTAAATAAAAAAGGTTAAGATCGATTTGGTTGTTTTTTATACAGATCAATAGAAGGGAATAATAACCGCCTAGATCTAAATCTGTGGAAAATCATGAAAAGCATTGGCAAAATGATCTCATCGGGTTTTTGATACGGCATTTACTCTATTGCCGTCAAATAAACAGTAGTGTAAAAAAAATGAAGAAAAAAGGACTGAGAAATTACTTAGTACAGAGGCAATTGCTGAATGTAATTCTTTCCTTAACATTTGAACACTTATCAGAGTTCTTAGAGAATCTTTTTTTTTACACAAAGTTATAGGCATAAGACAACCTGTCACCCGATCAGTCAGGCCTCCCATCTCTCGGGGATTCCGAATTTGTTTAGACACCTGTCAGAGAAGATCTACCCTCAAATCTACAATTGCTAATGACTGCAACGCTTGTGATGAAGATCTATGAAAACCCTGAATTTCAGAAAGGATTATTTCGATCAGTCTGGAACGGAATTGATAAAAAAGACAAAATCTTCTTGGATCAGCCTGACTCACAAATCCGAACTTTCGTGGATGACCGAAGAAACTAATCACACGAAGGAAGTGCTGCGAACCGCACAATATGTGACGCCCGTCTAGTTGAAAAGTACAAATTTGCAGCTTACAGTTTTACGATTTTTATGATTAAGAAAAACTATTTCTCAACTTATCGAACATGTTGAACTGCTCACGTAATTGTGAATATGTGTATTTTCCCGCGGATTTACTTCCACTCATCAAATGAGCGAATTCATCGAATGTAATCACACCGTTATCTAAAACATTTTCTATAAGAACGTAATAGTTTCTATATTTATTTAATGAAAAAATGACTAAATAATTAGAAGGCTTACAGAAAGTAGTCTGTGCTTTTTCACTGTATTACTTTCACCCGCTTTCAAACTCTTATAAACGAAAAAAGTGAATGTTTATGAATATAACAGCACAATAAGTCATATGAGACATATATGACTCAAACTGTTCACATGCGTGAAGTTGGCCTTAATATCGCAATAAGAATGATCAGTGAATGATTGGACGTAGTGGAAGGAAGCCACCTGGTTGAACATGTCACGAAATTTCTTTCCTTTTGGACAGAACAGTAAAATTCTAGAAAGAAATCGATGCACACTTATTTTCTTTTCCTACAAACTTTTTTTGTTGAGAAAATTCCACGCTCTAGTGCCCAAAAGACCAACAATCCTTAAACATTGGCCAGCATTGCTTTAGAACATTTGTAAAATATGAAGCATATATGTCTCGTACATGTCTCTCTTTAATTCGTTGTCGTATTTAACAAATAACGCGCGAATCTGTTTCCTCAAAATTGGCAATGATCACTAGAATATTTGAGGAGTTAGAAACCACATAGATTCGCATAAGAGGCTTTGTCCTGTTGCATTGTGCATAATAGTGGATACATTTGGGAACACTATCGTATCTTCCTAAAAAAATTCCGCTATGATTTAATGCTTTCGTTTCCAAACTATGAGCAATCACGCCAAAAAACGAAGAGATATATAGCTCCAGAGAAACAGAGCTCCATCTTGGTCAAATAAAAAGCAAACATCTCATATTGAAAGAATGGAGTTTCTAGTGACTTTTATTCTACCTGGTGTAAAATGAAAGCTGGTATAAACTAGTATATGTTTGTTCAAATCTGAAAGCGGGTATTGCTTTCGCGCCGAATGCATTGGACCCCAATGCATTTCAGGCGTTAGTTCAGAATAATTGCTGCAGTTTCCTCATTCCACTACTGACTCGTTATTCACGAAAATGTAAATAATTAAATTCCAATATTAGCCATAAAGTGAGGATGCCACCATTTCTTTCATGGGTTGGGCTGCTGTTGGAGGATTTTTTCATCTTTGTTACGAATGTCTTTGAATGCCGAGGAGCTGATTCTCTCTGGACTCCTGAGCTTTCCATGCTGTGACGTTCTCCTTAGACTAGAGACTGAATTGTTCTCTGACAGGTCTGGCACCAATTTCCAGACACCGGTGAAAACAGTGACTTGGAGAGTCCAATAAAGGTTCAAACCAGCACTGTGCACGTGATGGTCAGGCATCACTACTATTGCGTTGCTCCCTTCCTATTTGAGATTTTTTTCCTTTAATTTGAAAGTATAACAATACGTGCGATCACTTTATTACATGTTTTAAAAAGTTTCGAAAAAAAAGGAAAAACGAAAGCGAAAAAACCAACGATCGCTGTCTCCGTGGGACATGACGAGACGTAATTCAAGTTTACTCGGGTAATGACCACATTCATTCATCGCTTTCTCGAGTTCAGACATCGTAATAAAGCCATCATTATTGATGTCGAAAAATTGGAAAGCCTTTTTGAACTCTAAAAATAATAAAATGGAGTGGTAGCTATCTATCTAAAACTACATTTAAACGAATTTATTTACTGCTAAGTAGGGCTTGCCTACCTTCAATTTTCTTCTTTCTGCTCATAGCGCATTTGTCCTGTAATACCACTATTTTATCTTCTGACCATTAGAATTTGCTTGAATAATGGAAAAAGTAGCTTACGTCAAGTGTTTTAGTGGTAGGGAGCATTTCTACTAACGTAGTAGCAATATTGGTGGGAGGGTGGGGTTGGTCGAAAGCAGCCCGGCGACCGCCTAATTGGGCCTAAATGCACTACGGTTTCGTCCCTTCAACATTATAGAAAGAAAATGCACTAAATCTAAGTTATTAAAAAAGGTATAAAAAATAGGATAAGAAGTTGTTGGATAGGTTGCCCACTGGATATCGTGTGCTTGCGAACACCTTGAATAACCGTGTCCAAGAACCAGCCTTCTAACATACGTTGTAGTTCGAAAGCGAATGATACCGTAAGCGCTTTTGAATGTGAAACCTTACTATGAATGAGGAAGTTTTACAGCATATTTCTAAATATCAAATGTTTATGCTATTCGTTTGACTATGCGCGTCTGCGTCGATAGTGGAGTAAGGAACCGAAGTAGGTGGTCGTGCTTGCTGCAGGATCGTGACTATCTCGATGACAGAGCTGGCGATGTTCTGATGGACCACTCTCTCTACATCTGCAACTTTATTTCAGCCATCAAATAAAAATCTTCTTTTCTTACCACATCTCTCATCGCTTCTCTGCCAAATTTTGTAATTCCGAATAAATGTTCGTGGTTGTCTGCTGATTGTGCGAGCGTAGTTTGTCGTATCAGCTTGAGAAATTCTGCAGACATTCGATATTTTTCGATTACTTAATTTTCTTGAAACCGAGTTTCAAACATCTTTGCCTACCCAATCAGACCTCCATCTATCTATATGAACAACTTACCTTCTTAAAAGTCAAACTCGGAGCCCTGAATTCCCACTATTTTTTGCATAAGGGGATGTGCTCCTAGCATCACAATGAGAGCACATTCGATCTTATTCTCAAAATTATATTTGCAGTAAAAAAGCGTAGGTAAAAGATGGTGTCAGAACATGATGTTCCTCGTTTTTTTAAACTAATCACTTTTGAGTGGTTTTTAATCTGATTACTTCCTGATATTTTGCTCTGGAATCCAACCGTCTCTAATGCCTATCTGACCCAGTTGCACAAAACTGGAGCGTTCCCGATATTCGTTTTATTTAGAATTAGGTAATAGAAAGCATTATCGTTCCTCATAAACATGTTTTGTACAAGCTCGGCTAAAAACGACATTTTCAACGTATACGCTGGAAATCGGATGGGATATGTTCTTTGCCGCTAATGTCTGATGTGATGTTCTAAGCAAGACGTATGTCATGACCAATGCTAAGCTGACGTACTAGATAGACATCAAAATTTGCTCCAACGGCTTTTTCTTATTTCTTTTTCTTTTCTTATCTTATCTTTTCTTAAAATTGTTTTGATATTTCAATGAGGTTTGACATAGCGCTGTTTTTCTTAGCATTCTTCAATTTTGTTCAGGGTTTCTGGAAGGAGGAGTTTATAAGCTACGAATGCTCTACTTATTCCATCATGGCAGTTTTCAACGTTTTTAGCGACTTTTACAAAGACATATATTCTCTGGGGAACTAAGCATGCATTGGCCGAGGATCCACGATAGGATATTCAAATGTTTGCGCTTAAATTGCCGAACCAAATCCTGTGCGATTTTTCATTGAAGAGACTACATGTCGCGCTCTCGAAGTGAGTATCGCGCAGGCGAACATATCTATCCTTCCTGAGATAAAGTGAAAGCAAGCAAACTTTACTATGATAAGGTTCAGACGGTGATACGTCATACATGAGCCTTCCTCTAGATACAATAGGTATTTTATCTACGTTTAAGGAGGACAGTCACTGCCCCGTATGTTACAATGTTTCGTAAAGTGTTTCCGAACTCTTCCCACTTTCAGCAGCTAAGATGTTTCATGTCTTCTGTGGAAACTTTTGCAAACTCGAGCAAGAGCTTATATTAACCTGCGCTTGTGAGACTCCACACTAGCTTATCAGTCTCAAATCGTCTACAGTTTCGTGGATTGATCCCATCTCAATCCACGCTGTGAACTACAATACCACCTCTGGAATAGTCTCAGTTTACGACGATCATACCTTCCTCGTGAACTGCCGTTGCTGAGATCTGGAAAATTTAGGAGTGCCTTTTGCATATTTTAAGATAAATGGACAGTTCAAATACTTGCTTTTTAAAAAGAGTTGACGGTTAGGTTAAGCATGTGTTGAAGAGGATGCCAGCTCCACCGGCTCACCGGCTACTCTTCTGATGCATATTCCGATCGATTGACACGGGCGTCATAAAAAGACACTCCTTTATGGAGACCTTAACAGAGAATTCCACTGATAGCGCATATGCGCCTTATAGGTAAAGATCTGCAACACGAGGACATTATCAGGCCCTGGTACTCGTATTCAGCACTTCTTCATTAGAGTTGTTTCGAAATTAGGAAAGCATTATATTCTTATTAATGCCGGAAAAATACCTAGAATGTCTTCAAAACCCCCAGAGCAATTTTGGACTCATTTCTATTTATCTGAAATGAATCCGAACAATATTCCATGAAATTCCAATTCACTCGATTGAGGGCTTTTAACCAAATCAAAGCGCATTTTACAACCCAATTTTACAATAAACATGCAAGCACGTTCACGTACGCAACCATGAAGATATACGTCACTGGATCCAAAGCTGAAATTTACTGACTCCAGCTCTGCCTAAGAGAAAGGACAAGTTTCAGCTTCTGCTTAACCCTCTCCTCCCTTTCGAAAGACACCGAGCAACTTCACTGCTCATCGGCTTAGGTTCTTTGCACTAAAGCACATATATGTATTGTTTGTATATACAAGCCGCTAGGGCTGGTCATCCGCTCGCTTTAGTTTAGAAAGCTCTCTTAGTGTAAAACTGCGATATATAGCGTGATTTTCATCTCCGTTGCTGGGCCACCAAGCTGAAAAGAAATCTCCGCATAAAACGACAGCTCCAGCAAACCTTTGTCAACAACATACGTTATGCAGTGATAAAACCCTCAACATAATGCCAGAAATCTCTATCGATTTATCATCGTGACCAATACGTAAAAGCGACCAACCGGTGATGGATGGCTTTGGCGGAGCCAACATACGCCTGCAGTAAAACGAAGAACCTCCTCAGCCAGAAAAATACTACGGAAGTAGAAAATGTGATAGGTATACTGGAACTTGCATTATTTGCGAAAATGGTTTACCTATTAAGTAAATAATAACAAAAACTGATTTACTTGATTTACTTACTTACTTGGATACTTGGATGGCCCGTCCTCACCGGTTGTGCGGGCCTCAGCAAAATTTTCATTTTTCAGAGTTTTGCTGGTTTAGTCATTGTGGCTCCCTGGAGTGGAGGAAAATTACCCTCGCTTTGTTTACTCTTTCTCTCTCTCACTATATATTTACATATATATATATATATACATATATATATATACATATATATATATATTTACATATATATATATATTTACATATATATATATATATATATATATATATTTGATACTTGAATGGCAGCCTGGCCAAAGCCTGCCCCAGGCTTCACCACCACCGGCAGTTGTAGCCCTTGTGGATCAGAGAGAGATTTGTCACCATGCCACTAGTTTGGAACCGAGACAGTGACCGATCCTGGTATTGCTTTACTCAGCTGGGCTTCCTGAAAGAAACACCGGGCTCCTTTTCAGGATCCTACTAGAGAGATGAATTCACCCGCTGTACATCGCA
Organism: Angiostrongylus costaricensis; assembly: GCA_900624975.1. NCBI lineage: Eukaryota > Metazoa > Nematoda > Chromadorea > Rhabditida > Metastrongylidae > Angiostrongylus > Angiostrongylus costaricensis. Next base: position 27,809 of record UYYA01005060.1, read on the forward strand.
GCCCGATGCTCAGGAACACCTTCCAGATCATGATGAGGCGCTAACCCTTTGGGAGGACATTGATTTACTACCGGACTTAATTATTCATTGTGTTTTAAAGTGCAATTTAAAAGTAGGTAGAGTGAAATTGAAAGAAATGCACATTGTAGAAAATATTCTCTATGTCACACAGAACGTTTTCTATCTAATCTAATCTTGCTCTGCAAAGCCCTCCTATCAGTCCGATAGCGGCACTCGGATTATAAAAGCAACGTAAAAAGCTCTGCGCGCCTTGTCGAATAACAATATCTGATGCGCTTTTTTTTAAAACCATTCGTCTTATGTACTGTACAGTCTCTGAGTAAGTTATCGCTATGCTTCGGTTTTGCATGTAATATGGTATCTGCTGTATGCTACTGCTGCATCCACTACAGAAGGATTACAACCAGCGTTATTAGTCATGCTTTCATTAGGTTAGATATTAATCCTACCGACTTCACTTTCTTAGTTCTCTAAGTTATATAGCTGAATTCAATTGCTGAGCTCCCCATTCAGAAAAGTAGTATAAACCTGTTGCATGTTGTGCACAGCTTGCTATAATCGCAGACGCATCGAAGTTATTCTTTATTTTTATACAAACCTGCCACATTTTTAAATCTCATCAGGCTCTCACTGTTGCATTAGATTATCCCTTATGTAAATATCTAACTATCCAAGTTTGGCAAGTGTTTGAAGATAATCGTCGTGACTATACTATCAGAGAATATCACAGGCGGGTATCGCGTTGGTTAGAAGCGTCCTGCACTACACATAGGATTGATCCCGTGTATCAGGCGCACCAAGTCTTCCATCCCTCTGGGGTTTGTAAATTGGTACCAGAATTGTCTGAGAGAATAGCAACACCAACCCGATGCACCGGTAGGCCACCACGAGTCATTGTGAAGGCCAGATATGCATTTGATCACCTCTAAAAATGCTTAGTGAAGTCGAATTCATGGTGCATTCCTCAAGGATTGATCAATGCCGACAGTTTTTTCTCTCGAGTGACTCCTATGGTGATGAAGATGTAGACAGTACTTTATACCTGAGCGAGTGACATGAGTTCAGCAGAAGTTTCACGTCCTTTAACATGCAGCTTGCACGTGAATCAATTTGACCTTTTGTGGCTCCGAAAACGGCGAAATCTGCCGAAGCGTCAGCTGTTACGAACAAATCCTGTAGCAAAAATCCCGGGTTTGTCCATAAAGAAAGCAAGAAGCAACTTCCGTGGCCGTTCACGAGCTTGTTTATTTGGTCCGGATCCAATGACGTTTAGTGCGTAAACTGAGGTTTCCTCTTCTTTCACCAGTTGTCCCCCGACCGACGTCGTAGAATGGAACTCCGAATATAGGAGTACTGAGGCTAGTTCATTGCTGATTGAGCTATTAGTGGTATCTGGAGTCCCAAGATGAGCCTAGCTGAAGGTTGCCTCAAGTTACTACAGGCAATCGCCGACATTTTACCAATCAGAAGGATATCTCACACTCTGTGGCTAGTTTGGTACTAGGACGACGATGATACCTGGTATTGGTTAACCCTTAAAGGGTCTTCCGGAAAGAAACGTCGAACTCCTTCTTGGGAGACGCTGCTTCTGGGATAAACCCCCTGATGTATGCCACATTTCGACACTCAAGAAGAACTCTCAACCACTAAAAGGCGGTAACAGAACTGCCAATTAGTCAACATGGGGACCACAAACCAGTTTCGATAGTCGATCATTGTAACTTTTAAGCACTAAGGACTTTATCCAGTTAACTAGCTGACGCATTCGATAACCATTCTACAACGAGTTCCAATAAAATGTGATGCGTCATCTATTACAACCATTATAGAGCCCTTACAGAACCGTTATACGAATTCCACAATTCTTCCGTATTGCACTACATTATCTTTTTATTCCACATGACCAGCCAACACACTTACTGTGCAGATCCCAGCAATTTTTGCAATCGATTCGTTTTCTCCGTATTCGTCGTCCACAAAAGCCTTCGAGCATTTCGCTTGTTGTTTCGGCTGCTACTTGAGGATTTCGTCTACTTCATGATTATCGTAGAATGCTGGTCAAGTCAATTCTTCTTGCAATATTGAAGATACCTTTGCGAAGACGACTCCACTTAAATTGGAAGAAAGCGTTCGTGGCTTGCAGTATAACATCAGACGCTGGTGAACTTCTTAATAGGAAAAATACCACGTAGTAGAAAAGAAAATGGAAATAAGTCAGAAATTTGTTCACGGCAAAATACGAAATCAGAATCCATGGATTATAGGAGAATGCCGGAATGCAAATGGCACCTTTGCTATCCACTCGCAGCACGCCCTATCCCACTGTAAAAGAGTAAAAGATGAAGCTCTCGGCGTTGATCAATCCTTAAGGGATGTGCTATGCATTCGACTTCATTAAGCATTGTTGTAGGTGATTGAATGCATATCTAGCCTTTACGATGACTCGTTGTGTCCTATCGATGTACCGAGCTAGTGCTGCTATTCTCCCACACAAGTCTGGTACCAGTTTGTGACGTTAGGAGGGCCGGGAAGGCTTGGTGAGCCTAGGATGTGGAGATCGCTCTCATGTGTACTGCAAGGTGTCTCCGACCATTGCGCTATACGCGCCCTGTCCCACTGCAAAAGTAATATATTCCATTACCTGAACAGGTCCAAACATTTCGCTTTATAAGGTATTTGTTTCTTGTGAGAGCGGGCGATGCGTCGACCAGAACGCCGCACAGTCTCTGCGATCGATCCCCACGCCTCCAACTAATGCCGCATGGTTTGTACTTCATGTTCATTACTTGTATTTTTTTCACATTAAGGTGATTTTAACAGCAAATATAATAATAAAATAACTCAATTTTCCAGAGCTTCAGTGATATCCACTTACATTTGGTTCAGTTTCCCTTAAATAAAGTGGTAAATAAACAAGCACAGCCTGAATCATATGATATCGATTGCATCCATTTCATAGGTGGGTTTCCGGGGATTCTTCTTTCGAAATACGCGTCATTATGAATTCTTTATCTCATTTTGTTGCTTGTTTATTGATTATTTCATTTTTTTCCAGTGAATTTTGTTATCGATTTTATACAAAACGCCGTTGACGACTTCATCGATAATCATCAGCATCTGTGTAGGTACGTACCTATTACTTTGATCGTTGTTTTCCTTTCCTTTTCAGTTCATCATTTCATCGTCTATGTTCAATTTCCCATCTTTGTATTTTTTCCTACTTATCGATTTTTGTTGTCAAATGCTTTTCTACTTGTTCTCTTAACGTTCCCAGTGGTTTACCGCCTCATCGTGGCTTGGAGGTGTTCCTTGGTGTTGGACTGCGATGTACAGCGGAGTATTCATCCCCTAGAAGGGTCTCCCAAGTTGAGAAGGAGTTTGGCGGTTCCACCATGAAGCCTAGCTAAGAGTAAACCAATACCAGGATCCACTACCGTCCTGGTGTCAAACTAGTCGCATGGTGGCAAATGTCCCTCCGATCCACAAGGGCGGCGACTGTCTGTAGTGGTGACGACCTCAGACATACTTTGGCCTGGCTGACTTCGGGACTCCAGAGAACCACAATGGCTAAGCCAGGAAAAGTCCGAAACAATGAATATTGAACTAGCGTCCGCACAACCAGTGAAAACGAGTCATCCAAGTAAGTATCCAAGTTGTCTTAACCTCTTGATTGATTTGGTCATTCTTCATATTCATTTCTTTCGCTTTTAGTAAAGTGCTTTTTTTGTTTGCAGTTTGAAACACTTACATCCTCGTCATCTCCGTTATCGAACTCCAGTTAATGTGCACCGAAACACATCGGATTTTGAAAAGTTGCTGGTCGAAATCGGGTCAGAATTTCTGCTATTTTTCTTTATTCTCTTTTGGAATGATTACTTCAGATCTTCTGTCAATCCTAATTAACTCATCATCAATGTTTTCTTCAGAAAGAAAGCCGGCAACCATATATGTTTTCTGTGCGCTGGTTCAAAAGTTACCACTCCACCATTTTTCGAACGAAATATCGTAGTAATTCATCTTCCGGATTTGAATGGACTCCATTATAAGGAAGTGCTTTCAACCGGTTCACATAATGAGCTGATTTCACTTGGGCTTGGAGTTGGTGAAGCTCTACACGAAATTGGCCACATGGTACGTGAGTGCTTATTTATGGAAATCTAGACCTTTCTATGGCCAACCCTTTTTTGTTTCCCTCTGGGGTCGATAAATTGATACTAGACTTGTTTGGGAGGTTAGCAGCACTGGCTCGATACATCGGTAAGCCACCGCAGGTTATTGTAAAGGTCAGGTATGCATTCAATCACCTCCAACGATGTTTAATGAAGTCGAATGCATGGCGCATCCCTCAGAGATTGATCAGCGCTGAAACCTTTGTTCTTTTTATCTTTGTCCTCTTTCTTGTTTAGAAAAAGTGGTTTGGAATCGTGGAATCGTTGATGTTTTACAGAAGTTTTCTATTCGTTAGGTAGCAAGCGGTTCATTTTTTCGATATATAATTTGCTTTGCTGAGTATATTGTTAAGCATGAACCAACCAGACAGTGTCTCTTCGACGTTTTATTAACATTTATTTGGAAAACTTGGGTAAAGAGCTTCTGCTTGTTGTCTTGGTTATGTGTCCCCTCAACATTACATTTATAGTTCCCAAGATCGACTTTCTCTTAACCTCGGCATTGGAATATGAATGTGTCGTTTTCTTGCTCAGCAATCGCGAGGTTTTTAAACAGCATACATTTACTTCCATAAAGAAAACACAATACAATACAACGCTAGGTGACGTTTCGGCAGTATCGCCTTCTTCAGAGCCGCTTTTTCGTGACTTCCAATGAGGAAGTTTAGAACAGCTGATTATAGTCGCATGTGGTTGACGACTCA
>UYYA01005060.1:33066-43208 GCA_900624975.1 Angiostrongylus costaricensis
TGAGTCGTCAACCACATGCGACTATAATCAGCTGTTCTAAACTTCCTCATTGGAAGTCACGAAAAAGCGGCTCTGAAGAAGGCGATACTGCCGAAACGTCACCTAGCGTTGTATTGTATTGTGTTTTCTTTATGGAAGTAAATGTATGCTGTTTAAAAACCTCGCGATTGCTGAGCAAGAAAACGACACATTACATTTATACTAACTACTTGGATACTTTGATGCTCCGTCCTCACGAGTTTCGGATCCCAGCACATTTGCCATTCGTTCCTTTCCCTTGCAATCGTCGCCCATGGTGGTGGTTTTGTTCGAGCATGGTAACGCGTGCGAGTCTCATACCGTGATCTGTAAAATAACTGCAGCTGCGGGTACAGCTGATTAACTTTGTTTACTAACACGTCCGCCCATCGTGTAGGTGGTCGTACTAGGAGACGTTTGCATTCGCGTGGAGTCCGGGTTGCAGCTCTTTTCATCCATCTGTCGTCTATTCTTCTCATGACCGGCCCATCTATGTTTCGCTATCGGTGCATATTCTCCTGGATCTCGAAGATGTGACAGATTTCAAAGGTCAGAGCTTCGCATTCCGGTTACATATTGAGAGTGCCGGTTATATTTCGAAAAACATCGCTCAAGCGCTGTGTGAGTAGTTCGAAGCATTCTTGACGTAGGTGACCCACGTCTCTGCAGCATAACAGAGCGCTGGGTGAACCGCCGAGTCGAAAAGGTGAGCGCGGATTTTCGTGTCCTTCAGTTGGTCGGTGGCTCATTTCACAGGCCCGAATGGGCTCAAACTGCTCTCCTTTTTCTATCTAGTTCCTGCTTCTTGTTATTTTCCATGTTCATTGATCGCCTAAGGTATACGTACGAGGTGGTCTCTGCAATCAACCATACAATTCAATTTTTCGTCTTCACACCATGTGTTTTTCATGAACTGAGTCTTCTTCCGATTAATGCGTAGTCCAATCTTCTTTCCCGCATCGTTGAGTTCGTTGATCATCGTCTTTGCTTCGCTGGTACTTCTTGAGAACATGACGATGTCATCGGCGAAATGAAGGTTTGATAGGATTTTTCCATCAATACGTATGCCTTTCTCATTCCAATCGAGTGACTTCATTATCTACTGCAGTGCGGCACTGAACAGCTTTGGCGATGTTGTGTTACGCTGTCGAACTCCTTTCCTTATGGGTATGGTAAGAGGTCGATGGAAAAGCTGCATCTTCGTGATGCAGTTCCGATAACAGTCAGATGGAGTTCTTATGTAGGACGGGTCCACTCCTTGGTCGACGAGTGTTGATAGGATTGCATTCGTTTCGACACTGTCAAACGCTTTTTCATAGTCGACAAAGGTTAAGACTAGAGGCAGGTGGTATTCCCGGCAAACTTCGATGATCCTGGACACAGTTTGGATGTGGTCCATGCAGCAAAATCCTTTCCGAAATCCTGCTTGCTCTACTGGTTGCGCTCATCCAATGTCCTTGATATGCGCGACGGGATGATCTTCGTGAAGACCTTCTAGAGAACACTACACTACGTATATAGCATTTCCCATTTAAAATGTCCACGTCCGAATTCGTTAAAGACCTTAGTAGTTAAGTGTAGGAAGTAATTCGATAATTCGTATTCGGTTCCAAGTTTTGTGCAGTCATTCTTTTAATTCCGATGTCGCTTATTTCAGTTCGGAGCTTTTCATTCCACCTGTGGAATTATGAGCCGACAACAAAATGCAGTTGGGTATGTTTGAATTACAGTCATCACTGCTGTTTTTATTTTACTTATCATTCCTGATATTCACACATTTGTGACGACATACATTGATTTCAAAGCATCGATTGCGGAAGTGGACGAGGCGCACTAGTGTTAACGTCTTAGCCTTCCATCAGCCTATTTTAGTTGACAGGTTTTGCGTTAAACTTAGATCTACAGCTTATTCCACACAAGTGCTATGTTAGACGGTCTACGTGAAAACTATACTGTGCATTTAACAATTTGGAAAATTACCATAAAAGTTCGTTTGGTGACGGTGTGGAAATGTCGCTGGTGCAGAGAGTATGCACCACTAAAATTTGATGGTGAGGATGCTGGAACCATCTTTAGTCTATTTGAGCACCGAAGTTCAACACTTAGGGGCTTCAATTACTTACTTGGGTACTTGAATGTCCCGAGTTTACTGGTTGTGCGGGCATCAGCATAGTTTCCATTTGCAACTAGCCACCATGCAATTAGTTTTATACCAGGACGGTGGTGAATCCTGGTATTAGTTTACTCTTAGCTGGGCTTCCTCATAGAAACGTCGGATTCTTTTTCAGCTTGGGAGGCCTTGTCAGGGGATGAATTCCCCCTCTGTACATTGCAGCCCGATACTCAGAAACACCCAGCCACGATGAGCCGGTAAACCGTTAGGAGGTGGTAACGTATGGTAAATGGGAACATGTAGTCCTACAGTGATAGAGCAGTCAATCATCTATAGCTTTTAAGTTTCCAAACCTCAAATAGTTATCGGACAGTAGCATTGCTCATTGTGAGTTGTATCAAGTCCACAGCCGGCACTGAAAGCGTCATCCTATGTCGTAGCCAGACAAAACTAAGCGTCGCGAATGTATCAATTTCAAATCGAGACCGCAAATTACCTAGGCATCCTTCAAAAGTCGAACAAGATCCCTCTTTTTTTAGGTTGTTTGGTGTCACCTGTGCTGATGTAGAAATGGAATCTCGTAACTGCTTCTTCGATAATTATTCGATTTGTTTATTTGCACATAGTCTATTCTTCAATCGTAGTGCAGCATCCCGTCAACCATCTTCACTACTCTTCAGAATATCAGACGGCGAAGTCCACTTAAAATGCAGCACGGGAATCCTACTCGTCGTCATTATTCAGGGGTTGGTAAGGAATCTCTTACGACGGCACATAGGTTCACTATGCTGGATTTTTTCTTTTTATCGTGTTTAGGACCAAATATCATGATCTTAAAGTCTACGACGCTTTGTTTTCTGTCTCTATTCGTATTGATGAACAACTTTGGGATCTCATACAGGTGTACAGTGGTTCCTATCAGGTAGAAAACATAATAAAATAAATTTCCATCCAATCGCTTGTTCTGTTTTGCGTTGGCTTTATCTTACCAGTTACTGTCGACATTTATTAAGTAAATCATCACAGACAAAATCTGATGATTTTTGGACAAATTAATGCACACAATGGAAAGCTGGTCAATGTGAAATATATGTATGTTGGCACGGCTGGAATTGTTATTGGAGATCTCACATAACACAAGAATTATTCATTTGTGCTAAATTACTCCCATTACAAATTGTTCGACGTTTCTACTTCTCTGCACTTCACAAAGTCGTACATGTATGTAACATAGATAGAACCAATCGTTGAAGAGACTTTAGCTGTGAAATTGTATAGGTTTGCAGGAAAAGACCACGATACAAACAGATTTAATTCACTCTTGAAGCGACAAATTCATCTGGATCTGACCTGATTACTATTCCTTCTTGTTGTCATCGACGACCATAAAGAGTTTTTGGCAGAAAATGGTGAAGCAATCTGAAATATGGGTAATACAATAATGTAATAGTACTTACCTACTTGATACTTGAATGGCCCGTCTTCACTGGTTGTGCGGACGCCAACATAACTTTAATCGTTTCGGACTTTTCCTGGTTTAACCAATGTGGTTCCCTGGACTCCCGATGTCATCCTGCTTAAAGTCTGCCTGAGGTCGTCACCACTACAGGCAGTCGCCGTCCTTGTGGATCAGAGGGAGATTTGCCACCATGCGACTAGTTTGGCACCAGGACGGTGGTGGATCCTGGTATTGGTTTACTGTTAGCTAGACTTCCTGATGGAAACGTCGGATTCCTTCTCAGCTTGGTAGGCCCTGCCAAGGGATGGATCCCCCCGCTGTACATCGCAGCCCGACACCCACGAACACCACCGAGCCATGATGAGCCAGTAAACCATTGGCAGGAATGGAATAATAGTAATAACATAATTTTAGCTTATTATTTATTGCCTACTCTTTTTAAAGGCAGGGTATGTTGCGAGATATAGCTTCAATGATGCTGAGATATCTGTAGAACTCCGGACCGCAGGTGTCTCTAGTGGGGAACGGGCGTACTACTACCCTTTCCAGGGTCTAAAGCGTTCACCACCACACCATGCGGATCCTTCGTTTCTCCTGTCTCTCAGCTAGTTCAATCGATCAGAGTGCCATCAGCAATTACCCGTCAGCCGGATTCATCTGGGGAACCCCAATCGGCATTGAACCCAATTAAGCTGAGGCTTAGTTTTGGGCGCCCCGGATCAATCCCGCTGACGGGTGATTGCTGATGGCATTCTGAACGATAGAACTAGCTGAGAGACAGCCGGAACAAAATGCATGGTGTAGTGGTGTATGCGTTAGCCCCGCAATGGGTAACAGCGCACTCGTTCCCCACCGCAGACAGCTGCGGTCCAGAGTTTTGCAAATATCTCAGCATCATTGGAGTAATAACATAGTTAAGGGTTTATATAAACAGTGTATTATGGTTAATGATAACGTACTAGTTGCTGTGTTAATACAGCGCGGTTTGTTCCTCCACGCAATAAAAATCAGGTAGACGGGTACTCCTGTGGACATGATAAGCAAACCGATTGCTGTAAAAACTAAGTGTAAACTAAGGTAAAGCAGTACTAGTTATTGTTATTACAAAGCTCACCTGTATCTTTTGGAGCCCCAACAATGGGCACAATAACCAGAGCGCAACAACCCAAAAAGAAGATAACAGGAAAGATCAGGTTAACCTGAAAAAAGAACAAGATTATTTTATAGTATGTGTGAAAACATAGATTGGCAGACATTGACGAAACCAGACGGAACCAACTTCAGAACTACAAACACATTAGGTTTAGAACCGTGATTACCTTGATTGGTCTAGTGACATTAGGCATCGTTTTTCTAAGCCAAAACAGTGCAGCTGTAGCTGCTGCGATGGCGAGCCAGTAACTAATTTGAATATAATTAATCAAGGAGAATACATTGTCAGATAATCCCAAGTAGGCGAGGGATAGAAGACCCTAGGATATGTATCTACAATTCGTTTGGGTAACAAAAGATGTATACAGTGTACTAAAAATCAATATATTGAAATAATCAACTATCTTACAGTGAAGACCACAGCAGGGATAGGAGTCCTTGTAGTTTTATTGATCATCGTCAATATTTGAGGCATGTGTCCTTCACGAGCGCCAACAAAGAATAACCTGAACTTGGTTTGCTTTCGTGTATTGTGTAGAATCCATAACTCCTTGGGAAGTATATTGTGCATGAAAACCTCACCGTGAACTCGTGAATATGACGCCATTAGCGGAGCCTATCGTTGAACATGCAACAAAAACCGGCATAATGAAAGCAAAACTACCGTACATTTTTTCCGCAAACAACTTAAATGTGATGTTTTGTGTGGAAATGCTAAGCAAAACAGTCACAGGGAAACTCCTCACTCACCACAGCAACAGCTGGACTTGCGAGCATTTCGTCAGGGGTAATTACTGTGTAAAGTGCGATGTTCGTAAAAGTGTAGATGACGGTAACAGTAGTACACGATATGGCAATTGATAGAGGAAGGTTTCTGAATGTTAAAACCTCAAAGAAATGTTATAGAAGGGCAGTGTATGCATACCTTTTCGGATTTTGAAGTTCTTCAACAATGAAGTTCAGATAGTTCCAACCCTGATATGCAAATAAACCAGAATAGAAAGCAAGCGATGCAGTCTTGAAATCCCGGGCAGTGTTCTCGAAAATGTTTTCGAATGATTCATAATACTGGGGCTTGCCTGTAACCACGCTTCAAGTAAGTTCAAATAAACGTAATAATAAAATGTTCCTAAGGAAATACCAGTTAAGAGAAGAGCGGTTCCGGTTACGATTATCATTATGAGCGCAAATACTTTGGCAACTGTGAAGACGTCTTGAACAAAGGTGGCAAGTCGTACAGAGATGGAATTGATGGCAGTTAAAAGAACTGTAATTGGTTATAGTTGGTTACTATCGATACAGAAACGAAACTGCTGAGAGAAAGGGGAACCGAAGGACTCGCATGGTGTCGTCGTGAATGCTTTACCCTCGGAAAGGTTAATAGCGTTTTCGGTCTCAACCGCAGAAACCAATGTTCTGGAGTTTTGCAAATATCTCAGCATCGTTGTGGATGAAACTTACTCAAAAGAGAAGCAGCGAGCAGCTGAGTGCTGCCTGCAGGAGGTTCACAATCTGGATAAAATGGACGTAACATATAGATTGCAAATGTGAGGGCTACAATTGTTGCAGTACACGGCCTGGAAAGAAGTGGTACACAACAAACGATATGCCTATAAACATGACAAGAACTTCAAAGTACAATAGTACAGGACATTTCTCCATGAAAAATGGATGATGTAGCAGTGGGGACTGAAACCTCTAATTATTAACTATGGAATAAAAAATGTAAACAGGTGTGCCATACATGAATGAAAATAAAAATCGAATTAAGAGCTAAGTACAACTTTCGTAGCATTGGCTCATCTGTGATGAATATAGACCAACTCTTAATTGAAGGACAGAAGACACATACAGGCCAATCTGGTACACATGGAGATAAGCAGAGGGAGGGTGGGGAGTTACACGTCAGGAAAACTTTAGTTAGATCACCCGTCTCAAAACAAACAAAGAAACCAAACTAACCTTACAACTATGCTTTCTATCCACAATCGAACAAATGCCAAAAATGATCCAAAAGCTTCCATGATGTATGCATAATCTCCACCAGATTTATGAATTAATGTTCCTAGTTCAGCATAGCAATAAGCACCAATGCCAGCGAAGATTCCACACACAACCCAGATAATCAGTGAAAGCCCAACGGAACCCGCCTCTGGAAGATAAAGAGCCAGTTATTAAGCAGTAAGTTCTCAACTGAACTGACATGAAGTACTCACTCTCTTGTACACCTGTAGGACTAACGAATATCCCAGATCCTATAATACAACCAATGATTATCGAGACTCCATTAAAAAGCGTCAGAGACTTGGCTAAGCCTTTTCCGTCATCCTGAATAAACCATTTTATACGAATATAATCAAACTCTGACGTTAACTCTTACAATATGTCAATTATTCTCCTACTATTGTGATGAAAACATGCTTAAGACCGTAAAAACCAGACTTTACTAGTTATGCCATACTGGTGAACTCACTACGTACATCATTTCGCACGTTCCAAGTGAAAAACGCTCATAAATTTTCAGAAATTGGAAATTAATTAATTAATTTAATGAAATAAGTACGATTTCTTAAGCTTCTAAGTGAACTGAATCGCACCTACTAATCAATAACCGTCAATTCATTACTAACGAACTTCACAAGTACTTTACTGGAAGCATTTTACTAATAAGTACAGTAAAGTATCACAAAAAAGGTACACATACCATCAGAACACTTAAGACAATACTAAAGAAGTTCGACGATCGTTTTTACACAACCACTTTACAACTAAGTACAGGACCTGTTTCGAAACTAATCAATAGCATCGAAATCGTATCAGCTTACCTCGTCTTTTGAAAGATTCTCAGAACTACGCAGTGATTCGCTTTCTGGATTCGCCATCAACGTCTATCCCTACAAAAATAATCCGAGATACAATGATAGTGTAGAATACGTACCACACAACCGTTGTCGGCAAGGAAGCCATTCAAAGTGGCTTCGCGTATAGACGACACATTAGCGCTGTAGCAGCTTATTTATTATTTAGTAGTAAACGCTCTGACTGGAATTACTTCAACGGATATATGATTGCATTTTGGATATTATCATAAAAACATCGCAGTTATCAATGATAACTAAGTTTCAGAGTCAGATAAATCAATTCCAAATGTGCCTATATTGGTAGGTAGGTCTCATGTAGCTCAGTGGTCGGAGGCGCCCTGCAAAATACGGAATCGATAACCGCGCCCGTGGCCCACCAAGCCTTCCATCCTCCCGGGGTCGGTAAATTGGAACAGGAATTGTCTGGGAGGATAGCAGCACTGGCTCGATACATTGGTAGGCCACCGCGGGTCATTATAAAGGCCAGATATGCATTCAATCACCTCCAACGATGCTTAATGAAGTAGAATGGATAGCGCATCCCTCAGGGATTGATCAAGGCCTAGAGCTTTATCTTTTTTATTCCTTATGCTGGCAAAAATCAATGTGTCTATTGATTTTTAAGCGTGAAATTCACAGAATTTGCTAGTTTATTTCACTACTATTTTTCTTCAACTAGTCGGCGAGTAACGTATTTACGAAATGAATCTATGGTTTCTAAAAGAAAAGACGAATAGTTAAGTGATTTGAATGTTCTAAACTCACTGAGTTATTCAATCGTTTGAAACTATAACACTATAGAACACAGAGTTATGAAAGTCTAAATACTATTAAGCAGGAAACAGCTGTAGACGAATCGAAAATCGTTCATGCGAGAAATGATAGAAAAAAGATAGCAGTGAGGACGTGAACTGAATAACAGCAGTAAGCACTTGCACATTTCTTTTGCTCTGTAATTACTGTTCAGTAGGTTCTATGGGGATATTTTTGCTAGATACGGCAGTTGAAATGCTACGAATTACCTAATACCCAGCGAAACAGCAGAGATGATGGCATTTCGGCGTCGGAGGAGAGGGATTATGTTGTGTGCCGAACTTCTAATACAACCATCAACTACTCTATGAAGTGCACAGATTCGTTAGAAAATCTTATCGCGTCCCTTCTTAGAAAACCATATGGGAAAGCATTAAGATACCGGAAGTAATTTTCTACGCTAGAGAACGTAGTGAAATTCATACTAAGATGGCAGTTTGATCGATTTCGTAGCGACTTTTGGGCACAATTCTATCCACTCTATTCTATTTAAAAAGAAAATATCCATTTATAGATTGACGAAAAGTGGTGTCGGAATTTCTGAACTATGCTGGCTGCAAGGAGCACAGACTTTGTGGAAGTTTTGTTTTCTGGTTCGGTAATGGTAATAAGGTCTTTTATGGAAAAGATCAATGTCAATAGGTTTATTTTACGGGCGAGAGAGAGCTCGTTATCAGGACCATATGCAAATAATTGAACACTAAAGCAAAACAGTCAACTAGTTTCATTAACTGTCTGTCATTCATTTCATCGATTCGTCCAAAACCTCGTTGTGTAGTCGGCTTATTGTGTATTACCCACAGGCATCCGCGCGGTGGACAGAGGTGCCTTGCAATAGATGCACGTTCACTGGTTCGACCACGTGACTGAGGAAACCAACATCTCCAACCTTCTCGATTGCGCAAATCGGTAACAGATTACTCTGGAAGGATAAAAAACACAAATCTGGTGGCCTCGGAAAGTATTGCACGCCAAAGATACGCTTATTGCTTACCTCTAAAATTTAATTAATGGGGTTGAATGCGTGGTACATCTCTAGAGGTTTAATAATGGCCGAATGTCTTATTCATTATCTATTTTTTTGTCTATACCATTTACAATAGTGGGCGCGTATAGCTCAATGGTTAGAGACGACCTGCAATGCACACGTGGTATTTGGTTCGAACTCAGGCCCTAGCCCCACTAAGCTACCCATCCCTTCGGGATGGGGCGTTTGCTTAGCCTTAGGCATGTGATCAAACCAGTGGCCACGTATGCATTACTGGATACCACTATAACCAGTGAATAAAAATCCAAAAAAGTAAAAAATGAATAAAATATGGAATAGAAAAGGACAAGGAACAAAATCGTCTGGTGAGTAATAGCACGGGGTATATGGATATTACTACGTGTATTTGTAGGAGTTCCACAACAGCCGTGCCACAATTGCTCTCTGTGAAAGTGACACTGACCGAATCGAGATGAAAAAAAATGGATGGATGACGTTTAACGAAACGATGTGGATTAAATGAGTAACTTCAGTTCATAGCAAAACCATGAGACAAGTTTGCATTCGAATTCCAATGAACCCTACATTTAGTACCATTCCTTACTTAGAGTCGAATTGCTGAAGGATTCTTCTCATTCTTAACTCTTTTATTTACTGCCTTTTTCTTCTTAATGGCAGGTTATGTTTTCGAATTATAACTCGTATGAAATGCTGAGATACTTGCAAAACTCCGGACCA
>UYYA01005061.1:0-35263 GCA_900624975.1 Angiostrongylus costaricensis
TAGATCGCATCTCAATTTGACCTTTCCAGGCTCTGAGGAAGGCGAAGCCGCCGAAACGTCAGCAATTGTGTTCTAATAAAGTTTTCAGTTGCTTCACTTAGTAGAACTTGTAGTAGAACTCAGATACTGAACGATACAGTGACTTTTCCAGACATTTTCCAGTTAGATTGTCAGTTGTCAGCAAGATAGAAAATTTTCCAGACTTTTGCCGCTCGATTCATCACTGTTACTTCTCAAGTGAGTAAATGTCTGCGAACATCCAGATGGTTTCCAGACGGGGTTATTAGGGCAGTTGATTTTCTAGAAACAACGAGGATATCAAACCTGTTGACGAGTAATTGCTGACAATACTGATAGAGTTGAAACACGACTGAGAGAAAAAATATAGTAAGGGCCTCAGTTGGTGCGGTGGATAGCATGTGAGTGCTCGAAAAGGGTAGTCGCGAGTTCGAACCCCAACTGAAGCCCAGAGTTTTGCTCATATCTCAGCATCGTTGTGGATATATTTTACAATGAGGATAATGCTTCATTAAGTGAAGTGACAAATTTTCGGCCACCGCATGAACGCTTTATGTTTTCTTCCCTTAGTTTTCTTTTATACTTCACGAATTTGTCCCGCACTTCATAGATGACTGCCAACACTGCGTTGTCTGGTGACCCTTTGGCATTTGTTAGCTTTTTTCTACTACGGATAATCAACTCTGTTAATATACGATTCATTTATGAAGAAGAGAAGGCCCCTATCTTAGAGCCTAAACACAAATGCGGAGACCTTCATGGGAGATGGGTGCGGGAAAGCGGACCAAGTGAAAGTGCCGAAAGTTTTTTTTTACGCTAAGACGCATTTGGTTGCGATTGACAGATACAATATGATCGAACTTTTCAGAAAGTATTAAGAAAGCTCTTCAAGCGTTTCTTTCAGACGTGCCACAATCAGATGCCATGTGACTTCCTTTGCAATACATGAAAGAACATGCCTACTTAGATGTTTTACTCTCACGGCTTCTTATATAGACAGTTTCTGGTTTTATAAAACGA
The DNA here is from genome assembly GCA_900624975.1 of Angiostrongylus costaricensis. Taxonomy (NCBI): domain Eukaryota; kingdom Metazoa; phylum Nematoda; class Chromadorea; order Rhabditida; family Metastrongylidae; genus Angiostrongylus; species Angiostrongylus costaricensis. The sequence goes on from UYYA01005061.1 coordinate 1,039, forward strand.
TTAACATTTTCTAATGTAGAAAGATAACAATTTAAGATTTTGAATGGCCTCTTCCAGGAATTGCTGGAGCAGCTAAATACTGAAATATATGCCAACAACAGAAGCATGTTCGTACTCATGGGCTCCTTCGTTGCGAATTCTTGGGCGACCTACGTAATGGCTCCGTTTGACAGGAGGAATCAAAGATATAAGAAAATTCCAGATATAAAATCCAGTTAATTACAATGGAAAATATGTTAAATACAAGGCCTTAAAAAAAGACAAGAAATAGTGCACATTGCGTCCGACGTTTCCCAGTTTCTAAAGAATGACAGGTTTAGCTTATTCACTGGAGTACCTCACGATGGCTTACCGGCTTACTAACTCAACGATGCTGTCTCCGAAGCAAGTCTTGTATCATTTCTGGATTATTAAGGTAATACGAGGTAGGTAAAAGAAGGTTTATTCGTCTAACGCTTCGACTTCTTCGCCTACTTAAGAGACCATGATCCTAATCTAATCTTAAGATGATCTAGATCCACAGTTTTGAAAAGTCTGGTATCAATTTTCTGATCCTGAAAAGATTAAAGACTTGGTGAGCCTTTGTAACGAAATCGAACAAATAACCATGTGTGCATTACAAAGTACCTCTAATGACCGGCTTGCACCCTTTCCTAAAAAAAGATAACGAATTAAAAGAGTGAGTGTATAGTGGTTGATCAGGGTGCCCTAGGATACACACTTGATCGCTAGCCAGATTTCATTGGGAGAATAATGACACTGACTTTATGCATCTGTCCATCCCATTACGCTCTTGTGTAGGGCAATATGCATCCAACTACCTCTACTATCCCTAATAGAGTCGAAGGCACAGCTCACTGCCCACATACGAATCAGCGTCAGGCTATTTATCCTTTATCCTTTATTCTTTATCTTCTTCATCATTCGCTTACGGTGAGCACTTTTCTTTCTTCGGGTAGCTGCTTTGACGCCATGTGTAAGTATTCATACAACGTCAGCGCTAACCATGTGTTGTGGAAGAACATGGAGAGTTTTTGCCAAGGTTTTCAATAAATCGGCGCGCAAACTACTTACATTTTCTGTATGTGTTGCTTGGGAAGTCAACAACTCGGAGGTATTTTTCGTCAGTGGCTGCGAACTTTTTTAACGACTTGAAGGCTTTCCGGTTAAAAGCACAGGGAAGGTAATTGAATTTGTGAAGCTCGAATAAACTATTTGAATGTGATTTTAAGCATTACCGTTACCAATTTTGTCCACCGTTCTCTTGATATCGTTGAAGGCAGGAATTCGAAATATCGATGGCACTTCCTTAGTTGTAGGTGACGCTTGACTGGGTGGGTTTGCGTTGGACCTCTATTCGTGATGGTGTGAACGTGAACGCTAGGAGCCCGATCTATAGGCGATACACTAGCTTAAAGTACTATTCCGATCAAAAGCTGTAGAGATTGACTTTTCGTTCACAGACAACCCCATCTCGAAGCACCTTAGGAATTTAATAACTCGAAAGACCGGATCTTAAGGATTTATTTAGACAGGCTAAGCTAAAGGGTATATTTTACTATAGGTGAAGAAGCACGTTTATTAGTGAATTCAGCGTTACTGAGTTTTATTCCACCATTTTTTAAGGCCCTTAAAACCGTCTCGAGGTTTTTTAGGGTAAAGTGTCAGGGAACAATTTCCCTTACAGATTTAAACAGTCATACCTTAATTCATAGTGAACACTACCAATTGCCGTGAAAGTGACTGGAATCTGAAGATCTTTGCAAATATCTTTCCAAAGATCATCAGATGCAAATATCTTTGCAAATATGGCTAAAGTTTCCTTATTCTTCTACCAAGAAGAAATTTGGAGCATCTGGATCTCAAATATCTTTCATCTTCGCCTTCTTTCTATTGGTGCTCATGGAAAGCAAAGTGATTTACTACCTTGCCTGATTTCGTCCGGGAGAACATCATCCCTTCAAAGAAATGCGTCGTTAATGAAAAAACACATGTTCGTGCGAATGTGTTATCAATAAATCTCTTATCTCTTTACATTCGGATGAAGATCACGTCAGGAAGCAAAAACAAATAATAGATCTCGATCTCATATTACGATGGCAGAACACACCTCTTGCCAAATACATAAATCTCAGGTAATCAGAAATGTGATCGCAAAGCCGTAACAGAGCCGTCGTGAGGAAGCTGAATCTCTTCAAGTATTTTATTGACACCTCAGTTTACTCCCCTAAGGCAATTTGTAGAGTAACAAGGTGATCCCCTAAGGTAATTTATAAAGTAGTCTCTTTATATAAACGCTCAAATGGCATGAAGAGTGCATAAAATACTCAAGGTTATCCAATTGCTGCTAGAAGTTTCGCTTTCAAAGAAAAAATCTGTCGGCTTCGTAGAGTGGGCTCATTTTGAATTCAGCTCAATGGATTCGTTTCGCTGCTTTTAAGGAAATGTTCTCCACAAAAAATTGCTAGTTTTCAGCGTGCTGACGCGAAACAGAATAAAAACCCCCAGTTTGTGCGATTCTATCTTTCCATTCTCTACATTTACAAAAGAATAGAAAGATAAAGCATTCGCCGTTGGTCGATTGCTAAGGGATCGCCCACGAATGCTTTCGACACCTGTAAGTATTTTAGAGGTGGCTCACTTCATATTCGCCCTATGCAGTAGACCTTTGGTGACCTACTAATGCATCAAGTCAGCGCTGCTTTTTCTTCCCAGACAAAGATGAGATGGAGGACTTGTGAAGCGTGAGGCGTGGGATGGGAACCAAAGACCACGTATTGCAGTACACCTACAACCATTGCGTTACACGGGTCCAAACTCCGTATTGTTTCAGTTTTGGTACACATCCATGAATGATAGGAATAGCACTATGGATTATTAGAAATAGGCACGTAACAAGCTAAGTTGTCTCACCCATTTTTCTTATATGTGTTTCATTTTCTCCATCCAAATATTTAATGGAACAGACATTTCAGGAAATCGCCTTTAATGTCCAAAAGCAGTGTGCGAAATTGAAAGAAGTTAATTGAAATTCTCACAGTGTAAGCAAAAGTTCTTTGCAGGTTAGAAAATTATAAGCAAACTTATGATAGCTAATTAAATTAAATACTGAACTAAAAGGATGCAAATGCCGAGGGAAAATATGGGTGTGGTTGTGTGGTTTTTCGTTCGACCCTGTCTAAGGCCGAAATGCCCCCATCCCTGTAAGGTTGACCTGTCCCAAAACTTCTCCAGGAAACCTTACAATAATCCACAAAAGGTGGTGATTGAGTCCGACGTGGAGATATAAGCCGCGCCCTACACCAGTTTTCCTAATGTTCTAGGCCTAATTAATTTGATCAACATGAAAGGATATTTATGAAGACGACGAGATCCTCAATTGGTGCTGAACCAACGCGCAATTCGAAAATACTCCTTGATAACGAATGCTAGGAAACGAATCGAGTTCAAGAATCGCTAGAAGTGAAACTCTAAAAAGTTCTCGGCGTTGCTCAATGACTGATGGATGCGTCCATGAATTCTACTTCGTCAATCATTGTTAGTGGCGAATGAAAGTATTATACGGCCCATACAAAAGATGAACCATGGTTACCCACCGAAGTATCAAGTCCACTGTACTGCCCTACCAGACAAGACTGCTACCATTTGCCGCTTCCGGAGAGACAAAGGGTTTGGTGAACCTGAGACGCGGAATCGCATTAGAAATCAGGTGTGCTTCGCACGGCACTTTTAACCACTGCGCTACACTCTCCCCTAGTACCACGATTCGTACAGTAGACGTGAATTTGGGTCATAAAAAAGGAAATGGTGAAAGGATTGCTTTTAAATTTTCACGTGACCTACCGCCACATCTGTTGTGCGGATCTCAGTACTTCTTGCAATCGATTCGTCCTTCTTCGCATTCATCGTCCACAAAGCCTTTCGGAAATTTCGCCCGTTGTTTTGGATAAGGATTGAGGATTTCATTTTTTTTTATGGATGTCGCAGAATTCTAGTCAAGTCCTTTCTCCTTGAAGTCTTAGAGGGGGCAGGGTTAAGGTGTTTACACGCTGATTGGAGGAAAGAGGGGCAAGGAGGTCGAACTACTGCCTTTTCTACCGGATCAACGGCATCGCTAATCCCTGCGCCACCCTCATCCGTCGATGGCAATTATCTGGAGAACACAAATCGGCACTGAACCTAATTAATTAAAAACGAAAATAGTCGAACCCACAATGTCTTGTCATTTTAGTGCCTATTCCTTTTTCATTGCAGGGTACGATGCGAGGAAGGTACCTCAGGTACCACAAAGATGCTGAGATATGAGCGAAACCCCCTGTGTTGTAGTTAATATCGTACCTTGCTATGAAAAAAGAATGGGCAGTAAATAAAAGTTCGGACATTGTCCTTTCCTGTTTAAAATTTCCCAGGATGTAGTGAAGTGAAGCACTCTGGCTCCGCCCTCGTCACAAATCCTCTCCTTACTTTCGACAGCTGCCAGCTGACTGACGAGGTCGGCTTGTCGCTGTAGAGCCACCACCGCTTTGCGTCTTCACACTTGACTGACCAATGGTCATCAAATCACGAAAGTCTGAACTTAATCACTTTTCAGAACAACCGTTTAGCAGCCATTCTATTCTTGATGCATGATTTTTTCCTTTGAACTTGTCTGTTTCTCTAGCGGAAGGAGAAATCAGTCGTTTTTTAAAAATCATTCACGAGATTTGAACTTTCTTCTGGCTACACATCTAGTTGATGCTGAATTAATTGACGAAATGGCTAAGCAGACTTGATCTCGGGCCTGGTTGGTCAACATCCATCAAAAGGGCACCTTAAGTCTGTGTACACACCACATATACCCGGAAACTTGTCGTCGCGATTGTACATTCCCTTTCTCTGCTGCCCTCTTAGCAGGTTAATTTTAAACACCTTCAACATTTTTTCCTCGGATTATTTGCAATAGTACAAAATTTTTTCAAAAGATTTTTTTTGCGACTCTAACTAATTGTGCTTTCTTTCCTTCTTCTTTGCCTTTAGGGTTTTTATCGTAATAACTCATTTTAGTTTTCATTTCTTAATTACCGCTGGAGTTTTTCATCAAGTGGTTGAAAAATACAAAGTCGTAGGTGGCTAAATGATGGCATTGTTTGTCGTGTTCAGTGATTCTGCTCAATACAATACAATTTTCCTTAGCGTGTAAAGCAAGTGTTTTTCTTACTGGACAAGTTTTCCCCTGCAGCAATTCTGTGATAACCTAGCTAGGAAGTTATCAAGTGGTCGCCACACTCGGTCGGCAACCCAGATCGGTTAGAGGGGAATTTTCGTTCATCTAGAGTACATTTGGTGGAGCTTCCAGGTGAAAATATTGAGTACATTCCCATCCAGAATCATTCAGTTCACGCAAGCCTCAATATCGTAGTTCAATATCCAAAAATTGCTGCGTGTCGGAATACATCATCCAGAAATTCCCATAGCCGACGGTGGGACGGATAAGCGTTGTATGGGATTTGACAGTTGTTTAACTATATTTTGACAACACACATCTCCTTTCTTGTGTTTGCGTACCCATATAACTTGAATTTACCTTTGATGATCAGTTTTCACCTTACGTAAAAATCACTGTAAAAGAACCAGTCATGTTTAAAATGGTTAGTGACTTGAAAATCTGTCGTCTTCTGTTCTCACTGACATGATGATGATGGTTAAGCGCTGTTTTTTCTCGTATCCTGAGCTAGTCTAGCTGTGGCAGACCGTCTCCATAGCCCGGCGCCGACATCTATGAATCCGATGGAAGGTTGCCGACTTGCAACAAGGCATCTTCCAGCACTACTACTACTACAGCTATTAGTCTAAAGACCTGTAATGGGCTACACATCGCGCCTAATCCTCTTTTCATGTAATTTCAGCGGAAATAACTAAATTTCCTTAGGGAAAAAATGTGCTTATATGATTTATGTAACCGTATTTGCCAGCAGCCTCTATTCTCTCTATCGGTGCTTGAAAATTTTAAAGGCTTAGAAGATTTGCACCTCTTGTCATATCGGAGAGATCGATAACGACCACGCTTCACGGTTTTGAGCCCTTTCGTTAGGAGTGTCATGGGCAATAAATTTTCTTTTTCATTTATTACAACTCTACTAGATGGTGGTAAGCAGATTCATTCTTTGAGATTTCTAAGTGATCTAGCAGAAGAAAATGAAGTGTAAACTATTGTTAGAAGAAGAGAGGCAAAAATTTCCCTGAAAAAAAGAAGCGAACTCAAAATTGAATTTGTCAGTGTTAAGGGAACCTATGACTCGGCAAGAAAGAAAAGGAATCGATGACAAAACAGAAACAAATCGATATACATCAAATTCTCACACAGTCAAGAACGGCAGTGAGTTAGTTATGAGTCAGGACGAACGGATTTAATTCGACTATACTGGGCACTCTGCCGTCATGACATGCCAACTGTTCCGTCTCTGTCACCCCGATTCCAGTCGCAGGTTTTCCAGTGGCGGAACGAACGGGTCACATGACCGTTGACCTCAAACCGATCCAGGCTTTTTTCTTCTTCTTGCATTCGATCAAATTACATTCTTGATTATCTATGGGTAGCCACCGCCATCTACAGGTCATTTTGCCGGATTTTATGTGATCATTTTGCACTAGAGGTGAAATCGGTACCAAAGAGTTTCAAGAGTGAAGTACAACCACAATGATGTTGAGATATTTTCAAAACTCTGTTCCCAGAGCAGCTTCGAACTCGTGATTACTCTTTCCTGGGCATCACGTACCACCAACTACACCACCGAACCCCTTGTTTAGGCTTTTTAAGCCCTTTCAATTACAATATTGTCTTTTGAGTCCATTTCATGTTTTTTTTTCTGGAAAACGTTCGAATAAGCCTCACTTGACAAATAATGTTTGTTCTTAACAGTTCACTTCTTTAGGGCGAATACATGATGTTAAATTAGTGTTTATAGATTATTAGGACACATCACATCTTTTACTTGAAGTTATAAAAATCAATCGTCCACGAGAAATGAGAAAGGGCGACACATTTTTAATATTTGATTGAAATCCTGCAATCTTCGGCTGAAAGGGCGGTTATGGGAACGAAGCTTTACATGAGGCTTAACCTTTTTCAAGTAAAGTTATCTGATGGGCAGTAAGTGCGTTTTCTTCATTTCCTTTTCATCTCGAACATGTCGCAATAATTTTTGTGAAGTCACTGAAACGTTTTGAATTGTTCAGTGCAGTTTTCCTTTGCATCTTCTAACATCTTCAGCTATCAGTGTTCTGTCTTATTTAATTTGAAAATGAAAAACTAGTTGAATGAAGTTAATGTCGAATGACAATGATAAGAACAAAAAACAAGAGGGACATCGAGTGCAAGGGAGATGTTCTGTTGTCTTCTCCGCTTCGGGGTTTTTTCCTCTTGCTAGTTTCACTATTCATTGCTCACTGTTACTTAGCTATGCTGACTATTCCAGAGATGGATCCGATTCGTAGTTGAAGTTTCAAGGATCCGTGGAGAAACAAGTACATCATCATCGTTGTTGCCACGGATCAGATGAAATGACAGCGTTGGTCATCTCCATCCTCATCTACCAACTTATCAATCCTTCAGTTTACGCTGGTTGTCCTGATGAATGTAAATGCGAAATAGACATCGCTACGGTAATTTTCTTTATTAGAAGATTTTCCTCATCAAAATTGCTAAGAAAGTTCTTTGTAACTCTTCTCCAAATCTCTTTAGAGCTTTTTTATTACTCATATAGATGATTATGTAAATCGTAAACTAAGCTATGCAAAGGAATGCTAATCTTGACATAAACAAAATTCTGTGGGCTTACCAGCTATAAGAGGGAAGGACTGTTGTAGTTTTTCATTCTAATTTCTGCTTTATAGGCATCTATCAGCCATTTTTTCACACAGAACTTTTCTTCGCAGTATTTTCGCTCTTATTTAAGGTTATCGCAACTACAGAAATGCATTTTTATTTTGATAGAACTAGCTGAGAGACAGGCGAAACGAAGGACCCATATGGTGTGGTGGTGAACGCGTTACTCGCCGGAAAGGACAATAGCGCGTTCGTTTCCCACCGCATACACCTGCGGTTCGGAGTTTTGCAAATATCTCAACATCGTTGTGGGAAAATGAAACTGAAGAGGTTACTCATTTGTGGAAAATTTACTCGATTTGGTGAAGTGTCATTCTATGCACTGGTTTAAAAAACATCGCTAAGCACTTTTCTAAAACACATACGACTACGACTAATTTAATGTCATTGCCAATTAGGAAAGATGGTACGTGTCTGACTGGTAAACTCGTCCAGGGAAGGTTTCTTGTAAATTATTCAATGTCGAGAAGATCTTCTTATAAAACACATACATGTGACGGAACGTCTGCTTTGAATAAGCAATCGATTTTATGCAAAGTTATAGTAAGTAAGCTCTTTGCGGCGAAGTGAACGCTCGGTAATGGCGTGTATTGAGGCCAATGCTTACGGTTTTTCATGTTTTGAACTGCAGCTAAAGTGCAGACGGAATCACTTTGCCTTCTATCAAGTGATTAAGATGTTTTTTGGCAGAACTTTTTAGTAATATTAATAGATACTGGATCAAGGTTCGTTTTGCCATCAACTATTCCTTCTTTTCTCCTAGATCACTGTAAACCTTCAAACATTGCTTGCTCACTTTTTACTGCAAGCACTCCTTCGGGGGGGCTCATTTGCATTTCTGCGTTTTTACCAACAAGTTTCTATCGACGACAAAGGCAGTCGTTGGAGAGAAGAATCACTTTCTTCGATCAATTTGAATCATCTTATGGTTTCTTCTTCTCCTAAGACAAGGTGTGCCTTCAAAAGCTGGCTCAATAGTGTTTTCTCCGATGCTACCCAGTCACTTGCTGGATTAGTCATTGGCATCGTTTTAGCTCATTAAAAATCTTTTTAGTCTACTTTTTCCCTGCAACTTGGCCATGAGATGCAGTAATGGAGATGAAGAAGTTGGAAGAAAAATAACGCTTAACAGCAGATGGTGTAGAATGTCGACTACGCTATTGTTTGACGTACGTCAGAAATCAATTCTATGTTACTTATAGACTTCTTCTAAGGCGTTTCATGTAGTGATTTCGCTTCATGAACAGGGCAGCCAGCATCCATGGACCTTTTCTAATATTTTTCCATTGGAGTGCTCCACGTCCCACACAGTGAATGCAAAGTTGGTGCAATAAATTTCTGTGCAATCAAGTCCCAAAAGGGTATAAAAAACATGGAGCACCAAGATCGTTGGGGTCAGATCTTTTTCTGTCTACTTCTTGTTTGTTTCGGAATGTCTTTTTGCTGAACAGCTTTTATTATACGAAAATCCGATGACTCGTACAAGACTTTTCACTAAAGCCATTGATTCCTGATGTGATTCTGGCACTCTTGACAAGTTATTAAGATTGACGTGAATTCCGATTCACATTCAGCATATTCTCTCGAAGTGTGCACGCTCTGCTCCCATAATCCAATTAATGCAATCTGGCGTCGACGAATGATTGACTCAAAAACTGAACGCGTGTACGACAGCGTTCTTAACGTTTAACACAGTCTAGACTGCAATGTCGGGAATTCGGCACAGAGCTGTTTCATATCAATTAGGGATCAGAAAAGCAAGACGTTATATTGACAGAAATCCTGAAAAAAATCCTTTTTTAGGGCTCTATAAAGCCCGTGTGTGTGGACTATATGAAAGCGTGGAAAGAAGAGATAAACTGAATGAAGTTTTGGGCTGATATAAAGGAGATGAATGCTACTAGTAATCCAAGCCGCGAGATCATAGCCACTACCTCAAGACGCATTGGTGAAGAGCGACTAGTTCTTGTTAAACATGAGAATGAATAGTGCTCTACTCTCAGAGTGGTTGCTTCTTGTCATGAGGCAAAACCCGGATATTGCTGATGCTGTCGTACGAGAATAATCATGTTCGTAGGTTAGAGCGAAGGGTAATAGTCACAGCGAATTCAGAAATGCCTCAGTACTTTTTTTAATTCTGTTTATTAGGGGATCGTTAAGCAAGGTAGAAAGTAGGAGCACCCAAAGGCCTTTGTCCCTATGAAAGACAGACGGTGGAGCTTATTAATATTGAATAACTTCAGCACGGGAGATAACATGGGATAGCGGTGATCACAGCGCACGAGATATTCAGCTCATTTTAATAAAAGAAAAGCTTCTGCTTAGGTGGTTATTTTTGTAGAATTAAAATTGAAATAAATTCCTTCACTAAGTAGATTTTATGATTTAACGTTCAACGTATTTATTCTAGTCGTAAAATCTTGATCAATTACAGAATCCATTTCTTTACAAGTATAGTTGCACCAGACACTCACTGAGCGTTGGCAATGTTTCGTGCTATGTTTCTGAATGAATTCTTCCAGGTAACGTGCAGCGGATCAACGCTTCTCACCCTGCCCAACACAATTCCATCTGGATTCGAGGTGCTAGTGATCAGGAACGCCTCCATACGGTCCATACCGAAGCAAGCATTCCGACGAATGGATCGCCTTCGAGAGATCCACATTGAGAACTGTGATCAACTCATATTTTTGGAAAAATTCGCTTTCAAAAGCATGAAGAAGCTTAGGTTAGCCTCATTTCTCAGTCCCACATTTCTAAGATTGACAGATGTTTCTTCTGACTTTTAATACCTTGTTGTATTGTTAACCTTACACGACGTTGTTACAAAATTCTTTATTGAAGCTGCGCAAAAATATTTCTCACCTTCCTTAAATCTCTTGATTATTATTAGAAACATGCCGGAAATCGATTTTTTTTCTCCTTCTCTTCTTTGCTTTCTGAGCAGGAACTTGTTATGCCTAAATAATTATTGAAGCTGAGAACAATTTAATCGGTCGAATAATCACTCGAATCCACCCGTCCTCTGCAAATTTATCGAATTTCTGGAACTGACTCAAGCACTTTTTGGCATTGGCAGATTTCCAGCCCAAGCAGATCAAATAGATTTTTCTTATCCCTCTCTTAAGTTTTGAATCCATCAAAAACTCAAGAAAAATGCACATCAAAGGTAATAGCTGTGGAAATTTTCGTTACATATCCTCTTTTCTACAATTTTTTCTAGTGACAGCAGTTCTGCGAGGTTTTTTAACACTTAAAAGCGCAATAATAGTTGACATTGCTTTAAACTAAAGCCTTCGTAAGTCATCGAGTTATTCAGTTAGTTATTTGTCAATTGTCATTCATGAAAACAACTCCATCTTATCGTTAAGGATAGCCCCCATCAAGACATAGGTCTGAGCTGAGTTATCGATATGTGCAACGCAAGCTAATTGAATTAATCTAATTCACAAAAGTACATGCACCCTTATATACGGCATGATAACATTATCAGCTGTTATCCAACTGTAATCACCATGACGCATGAAAATCATCAATTTTTTTGGCGCTTCAGAACCGCTTGGCAAGGCCAATTCGCTAATCCAAGAAGGTAAATAGCATCAAAGTTGTGCTATGAGGCTCTATGTCTCTACTTTTTTGTGAAAGCACATCCGATATTAGCTCAGGAATTTTCGCTGTTAGAAAGATTTACTCTTGGCTGGATTTGCCGATGAAATCTCAGACTTCGTTTTCATTTTAAGACCGTGCCGTCGAGATGGACGCTCGGTTGTCCATAGTATAATAGTAACACCGCCAGGAGCAGCTTTCAATCGCAGTGAGGTGTTTAACTACTACTGGATCTCTATAGGCATATCTAACGGCATACAACGAAAAATAAGCTAGACATTTACCTCATGGATAAAACATGGCGATTCTTCTGCTCATGGCTTCTATCTTTTGTTGCGACAGTTTTCTTGTTTTTTTTATAGATCTAAATACATATTTTGTACATGCGCTACGTCATCGTCATATTGTCATTGTAATGGTAATGTTTTGCCGTGACAGTACTAAAAGCCTGATTTTAAAAAGGCTCTTATCAAATTATTTTCGCATGAACGACCTGTGGAGCTCATCAACTGCATCTTTAAGGTCAAGTCGCAATTACGACTTAATTTGTGGCGATCACACGCAATCACCACGGCTAGCAGCTTATCGCATAGCTGCCACAGTTGTGGAAAACCGGAAAACATGTGAAGTGATGCGAGAGTTTATGTGTGTCTTTGTGTTTATGCGTATGTGTATGTGTATGTGTGTGTATGTGTGTGAGTGGTGTGTTTGTATGTGTATGTGTGTGAGTGGTGTGTTTGTATGTGTATGTGTATGTGTGGGTATATATATATATGTGTGTGTGTGTGGGTGGGTGTGTGGTGTGTATGTGTGCTGTATGTGTGGGTATATGTGTGTGTGGTGTGTGTATATATATATATATGTATGTGTAAGTGTGATGTATGAGTATGTACGTAGGCAAGTGTGTACGGGCGTATGTATGTCTACGTGTATTTGCGTGCTTGTTGGAAATGAGCAAAATAGCGCTTCGCCGACGATTTCCTGTGCCGCTTGTTGGAAACAAGCGCTTTGAGATTGGGACGACCGCCTGCCGAGAAAGCAACAAACGACACCATTAGACAATAAAAATTTCAAGGCATTGAGTTCGAAACACTTGGCAGTCACGACATTCATGAAAACATGCTCAGAAACTTTTATTTTGGAAGGGTGAGAGAAAGGAACCGGGTCTCCTCTAACTGCTCACCGCTTCACGCAGAACGACAAAAGAATGAACGAATCATTCCAAAACACTTGAGGAAGTAATTAGGAAAAATTAGCCAAAGTTCCATTAGTTATCGCTGCAGATATTCCGTGTTCATCAGAGAATTTCATTTTTAATCAGCTGATCGATCTCTTCCACAACTATCAGAATTTTTTGCGAGTCCTTCTAAAATTCTCCATATTCTAGAATGTAACCCTGCTCGACGAAAAATGGGAGCCCTACTTTTCTACTTAAAAATCTAAAAAAGCAGGCCACCGTTTCTGATCCTTCCGAAGACATCCTGTAAAGTTTCCCGCGACGTTTTCTCTCTTATGGTGTTTTTTGAATTACTTTCGTCCTCTTTTAAAATCTGTGATTATATCTTCAACTTTCCTAATTATCAGGCTGGTCAGCTTTACCAACTGTCCACGTCTGAACGAAATTCCTAAGTCGACTTTTTCCGGCATCGCTAATGAGCTCGGTGTAAAGATACATTTTCATCGAACACCCGTTCAAAGAGTTCATGGTGGAGCATTTCGGTAGGTCCGACTCCCCCTTGTAATCTTTGTTTAGAATAAGTTGTACCATAAGGATTTGCTGAGCACGTATTGTTCCAGGCAAGCTAATAATATCCGAGAATTGTCGATATCAGGATCAGATCTTGCCTTATCGCGACACGCCTTCGCTTCCATAACTCAGGTCAGAGGTCTTAAAGCGCTTTTCTGTTCAATATAGTCGAAAAGAACTTGAAGAAACGTTGGTTGAGAATGACATTCGTAGGGGCATTAATAAGCCGCCTTAATTAAAAGTCCGTTAATCATCAAGTGGCACTACTTGAGAAGTCTCGATCCGTCACTGTCACGCGTCGGAGATGTGAAATTCGTCGATTTGTTCGATGGATACGAACAGCTTCAAGTAATTTTAGAGTCACTTTTAAACCTTTTTTGATGATTACGTTTTGTGCGAATCTAGTCAGGATTTCGTGAAATCAAAATGGAGCGTACTTCTTTAAGATGATCTCGAGCCACCTCTTCCCAATCACTTCTGTGTTTGGCTGAATAAACGTATAAAATATACATCGTAAGCATCTATGTTCATTCCATGCATTAATGTAATTACATGTACGCGAAAGGTATAAATCACTCCGATGCAGGTGAGACTGCGAGTCCACTCCCTAGATCCACCTGTTCCTCATGATAAGTACGATGTCGGTGTCTAATCCACCGTTCAGCACTTGGGGAGACATCACCTAACCTCGAAACAAATCCACTTAGGATTCCTTGCATAAAAGGATGCTTGGAGCGATCATCTGCATCACGTTAGTCGTCTTTCGTTCCATCGATTGTCAAGAGTGATTCGAGCGGTCGTCAGCAAATCTTCCATTTTCCCTGTCGCATGCAAGAGTAGTCCAGTGGGTTCTGCTCGTTCCAGGAACTTGTTGAGCATCTTTCTTCTAGGGTACTCGTGAAGATCTTCGACGATCGGGTCGATGACTTTTCTGCAGTACACTTGACATCTTGAGGAATCCAGTTACTAAAGACTCTTGTCCTTCAGTTGTCTTTCATATGTATTACGTGTGCGACACATCTTATCCTTGTCAATTTTGCGTATATTACGGCACTTTTGATTTCTGATCGTTGACGTAGGTCAAAGTTTAGGATCCATTTTTATACTTATTTGAAGTAGGATACTCCTAGCATCGTCCTTTCGACTACGCGTTCAATAACTTTGCGTGATCTTTCATCGTGCTTACGCAGGCGACTAGATTTCCGACGCATACGTTAAGGCAGAAAAAATAGTGAAGTCAAAAAGGTGGGTATGGAATCGGGTGTTCACTACCAGAAGCTGCCTAAGCCGCTCTCTTCCTGCTGCACAACTCCGGAGCTAAGTCATTAATCATATTGATTTCACGACCTAGATATACATGAGTCATGCATTCGGAGATATTCATTCTGTTAAGCGTCAATGGGGCGCACGAAATTAATCCTTTCCTCATGAACATCGTTTTTCTTAGATTTAGGCGAAGACCAATGATATTACTATGTGACAACATGTCACTAAGTCAGAAGTCCATTTTAAATCCATTTACATTAACTTCTTACCATAGTCTGGAATTCTTATTTCAATTCACTACATTTTGGTCTTCGGAGAAATTCTAGTTTTTACCTCTTGAATTCGCTCTCAGTTAATTTACGAAACAGAAAAGATTTTTTCCTTTCTGAAATGCAAGCTTGGAACCTCATTTTTTCAAGTAATTTCATCCACGGGGCATCTATAGTGCAGTGGTTAGAGGCACCCTGCAATCCCCATGGGTTCGATCTCGCGCCCCACATTCAGCAGGCCTTTTATTCTTCCGGGATCGGTAAATTGGTGCCCGAGATGTCTTAGAGGATAACCGCAACGGCGGGATACGTCAGTAGACCACCGTGAGTTATTTTATAGGCCAGATATGCTTTCAGTCATCTCTAGCGATGCTTAATGAAGTCGAATGCATGTCGCATTCCTCAGGGATTGATCAACGCGGAGAGCTTTATCTTTCTTGCTTCTAATTTAATCCATGTCTAATTTACATCGTTACAGCTGGATTTCCTCACAGTGACCGGAGTGACGGTAATCGAGCCACAGCTTTTCATCAATTCCACCCGATTCCATATCGTTCATCTGAAGGAGTTGAATTGTGAAATCCCACCACATGCTTTCGAAGACCTCGCCCACGTTCATCAGGTATTTTGCAACGATAGAATGTCATTTGCATTAAGCTAAAGATAAAAGAGTTTGTCGAAACCATTATCGAATCGAAGAACTAGCTTTTTTGATTTCTCGATTATTTTCCTTCAATGATTAGTTTTAAAGTCCTTCAGTCTCTTTCGGCCTCATGCTTCTATTTGTTTTCAATTATTTGTTTTTACTTTATTTGACCCGTTTTCACGTCTACTGTGCGGATCACAATACTTCCCACATTCAATTAATTTCCTCGCATCCATTTTTCGCGAAGTTCTTTCAACCTTACGTGTGGCTTCGGTTGCTGCTTGAGGATGTCCATTTCACATTGAATGTTGTAGAATGCTGACCAAGCAATTCTTCCTGAAGTCCTGAGATAGCCGAGCAGGAACGTTCCTAATTGGATTGCAGAAAGTGATTATTTCCCAGACAAGTCCTGTACCAATTTCGCGACCCCGTAGGGATAAGGTGCTTCGTTGGCTCGCAGCGAAATCGAACTACCACTATGCTCGTGATGACGGACATCACTACCACTGTGATATCCACCCCATCATACTTCAACTAGTTGAAAAAAATTACTGGTTTCAATCTTCTCGTCACCCTATTTTCCATCTACCGTATCCGGCGCAATTTAAGCCGATCAATTCAGTTCGATAATAAGTAGTTTCCCTAAACGAGCAAAGAATTTGTCTCCGAAATACCTTCCTGACTACGAAAAAAAGTCCTCATTGCTGAACCACGTGGTCGAAAGAGACTTAACTTTCGTTTAATGTAAACTGTACAGTGTTGAGTTATAGCAGAGTTCTCTTCTTGTTCAAAGCAGTTTTGGAAACGTCGGTGAAATGTACAAATAACGAAATAACATTGTGCTGCTCAAATGATAGATTTCTCACCTATATCACCTGCACTCCCATGAATTCTCAGAGCATGGACCAGCACGGCTTCTGTTGATTCCTATTACATCGGCTACCCGCATTTGCCCAATGGAATCCTATCGTTCAAGTGGAACGAGTAACATCATAATTACTTCTACGACCTTCGTAAGGACAAGGGTCACCATGAGTGTCACATTTTCTTCTAAGAACATCGGGAGGATGAAAGGCACGAAGAGACTCGTATTTTCTTCTACATCTTAATGTCACTAATCAGTCGACATGGGTAACACTTGCTCCAGATTTTCTCGCTGGACTTCACTTTCTGTGCAGCAGGGAATAGATGTTTCCTGGAAAATTAAATTTTCATTGGGAGCAGCGCCTTAGTACAGCAGTTATTTCTACATACATTTCTAAACGGATGGTTAAATTTTGAAAAGCATTGTTTGTAAAACTCCTTTTGAAAGCTCGATTTCAAACAACCCGATGCAAGCTTCAACTTTCTGCCGTTTCAATGGGATTTCGGATAAGGAGTTTCTTGGCGACCACTTCAAAATCGTGAAGTATTGAAATAAGGTAGTAAAGTGATGTAATGTATGAATTACTGAAGTACTACCAAAAGTGGAAATATGACTAAATCGAAGTCCCATGCTTATTCTATGATATCATTAGGGCCTAATGTTCTGTTAGACATCCAGACTACGTCTTGTTTTTGCTTTTCTTAATCTAAATTAGTTGACTAGGCGCTCATACGAGTAAAGCACGACCTTTGGCTTCATTCACTCGAAAATAATTTACCACATACACAAGCTCAGGGCCCTAAAAATTTGTTGTATTAAATAACGAGACCGCTGGCGTGGTACCAGTTAGAAGCCGGTAGTCACTATTTACACCTCTAGGTGTTCTTATTCGGTGTTCTTTTGTTTTCGAACTTGACTATAACTGGAGGCGAAAGTTTAGCTCTGTATATAAGTCGCAAACCTCAACCCTGATGGTTGATCGTTGGAGAAATACGGAATAACCCACAAAAACTTGGCGTGGTCAGAGCGAACGTTCATTTGGGCTGTAGCTGGGAATCTACATGAATTCCTTAACTGTAACCGTCTTTCTACGTATCAGTCGTCACTAGTCCAACTCGGGAAGGTGGTTGATGCCTAAACGAAAAGAACGTTCAGTTGGGGACTAGGTGGAAATCTTGAGTTACACTTTGCTACAAACTACTGCCAACCAATGCAACGACGGCCGTAGTCATGTGCTTCTTTCAGTTTCAGAAGTTGGTTCATATCATGCAACGAAAACGTCAAGAACTTGAACAACCTGTCCTTCTGTCTCTACATAGTAATGTCCAGTCACATTTTCCAAAGTTAATTTAATCGGTGATCACGATGAGATGGGATGTCCTTTTGGAATTGAGAATTTTGTCATGTTTCCTGGGCTTGTGCAAAGTCGCCATCATGAAGCTTAGGGATGGGAGGTTGTAAAGTAGTGATATCGGTTACGTGATGGATTGGTTGCTTAGTTCAATAAGTATAATATATTTTTAAAAATGTGCCAGTAGAATTGCGGATTTATGCGGCCAGCTGGTCCAGCAGTTTATCTCGAATTTGAATTCGTAAGGAAAATGTAGAACGGCTCCCTTGTATTGGATCTCGTCGGTTCGCGCTTAGAGGAAGTTCTAATGATTGCGATTATGACAGGAAGCGCTAAGCGACGAAAGAACGTTTGTTTACGATTGCCCGCAAGCACCTGCCAATATCGTCGTCATGTCGAACATATAGAAAATAAATTCATCAACTAGATCTTTGATTTTGCCGCCGTTCATGACTTTCAGAGAGAACAGTTGGCGACCGGGTGGTGGCTCACTCACGGGACCAAATTACACTCTTCCAAAAGCCAGTGGTCTATTTATTTGTCTGTACAAATTAAATCAACACAGCGAAGTTAGCGGATGTAATCTACTCGTTTAATTATTCAAACTGTCTAATAAAACAACTGAGTGTAAAAAAGAGATCTCAAAATTCAAAGACATTCCAAAACTATCTGCTAGAACTACCAGTGGTGAAATTGACTCTGATTCCTGTTGCGGTTTTTAAAGTAAAGGAAACAAAACGCCTTATATAGATTCTTAATCATAGATTATTCTCCACCGTTTTCTAATATGAAGCATAAAACAACAAAGCATTCGGCACTGATCAATCCTTCAGTGAAGTGTCATGCATTGAACTCCATTCGTAGCTGCGGTAAGGTGGCTGAAAGCATATTTAGCCTCTAAAATGACGGCATGTGAATTCGGTGCCTTCACCCCCCACACAGGTTCGACGCGAATTTGCCGAATCCAGAAGGATGGAATACGGCTAGCTCGGGGCACAAGAACCAACCAACAACTGTGTACATCAATAAGCATCTGCTACCACTGTATCACACGCTCACCTTCGTTGTTGATTCTCTCGACCGTGGTCTACGGAAACCACAGTGAAGCTCTTAACCAGAAAAGTCGTCCGCGGTCATTTGCTCAACACCCTTTAGCAGCAAAAAGTGTAGCAATATTGGAACAATAGCGAAATAAACGGAAAATATCACTGTTGCTTTAGAAACTAAAAAAAGCGCAGATGATTGGAGTTTATCTTGTAAACTATATTTTATCAAGGTTCCAAAATACTCCGCCGCAATATTTCCCCTTTTTTCCATCAAAATTTTAGCAGAGGTCGATCATCTGGAAAGGGGTCAATTATTCTCGATTTTCACAATCGTCTTTTTTGATTTCTTCCTTGACATGCAGATGTATATTTTTCGGTGAAATGCTTTATATAGAGCTCGTGTGGCGGAATGGTTGGAGGTGCCCTGCAACACACGCGTGGGCTCGATCCTTGCGCCCATGACCCACCAAGCCTCTCATACCTCCGAGATCGGCAAATTGGTATCAGACTTGTCTGGGAGGTTAGCAGCCTGGTCCGATACATCGGTAGGCCACCGCGAGTCATTGTAAAGGCAGATCTGCGTTCAGTCACCTCCAAATGGTGCTTAATGAAGTCGAATGCATGGAGCATCACTCAGGGATTGATCAACGTTGAGGACCTTACTTAATCCTTTACTTTCTATAAGAAAAGCTTGTAGATTAACTATCCGGAATCAATGAAATCAATGAAATGTAAACATTGCAAGGTGGTCGACATATAAGTTATTTCCACAATGGGTAAGCTTATAAATCTCTAACAACAGAGCTTTTCTGTCTTCTCTATTTTTTTCTCTCAAGCAATATATGCAGTTTACATTGTTTCCAAGAGTGCATCCTGCAACGTGACAGGTTTAAGAGGAAAGTATTACTGCATTTCTGTGTTGTGGTCGATGAACATCATATAGCCATCTCACAACTGTCGCGTTATTTGATAGTCAGCGACATCTGTCTCGAAACTCGAAACCGTCTTCAATCAGAAGCCACAAAATTATTTGAATTTCGATACAGACATGACTGAGCTGACTGGTTCGAAGTGGCGACACGTCTCAGTGCTGTAATTCGAGTGCTATGAATCCAACAAAGGACAAATAAAAGTGTGTTAGAAATTTCCTGCGCTCTACAACCGTCAAAGTTTTCGTAATGCTACTAGGAGCATTGGAAAATACAAGGATTAGTAAGAATAAAGGGTTGTGAAATAAAGTGTTCACAGCTGAGCAATCCCTCAACGGTGAGCTATGGATTAGACTTTATGAAACGTCGTAGAGGTGATTTAATACATATTTGACCCGTACAATCACTATTTGGGAAACGAACAGTCGATATCTTTTGCTCTTCCAAACAAATCTTCCACCAATTCCCAGGCTTCTGAGCGAAGGAGCACGGCACTCGAGGTTAAACCAATGAATATGCATTTTAACTTTTACCACTGCATTGCTTGCAGCATCATTTGATAAGAGTAGTGGACAGTATAAACCGATTGTTAGGGCGAGGTTTATTCTCAAAGGTATATTGATGAGCAAACCGTTGTTCACAGAGGGTGAAGTATATGTGGGAGCCTTAAGTGTCGATTCTCCATTACCCTTAATTAGTACCAGATTTAACTGGAAGGTTGTTGATGTCCACTTGTGTTAAAGCCAAAACCACGCATTTTTACTGTCAGCCAATTTGTTATCGTTTTAGATGTCAAGAGCACTGTCTACTGAATAGTGAGTGAATAATTCAATGTTTTTCATCAATAAGCAGACACGAGGTTGTTAATATAGAATTTATTAGAACACAATTGCTGACGTTTCGGCGGTTTCGCCTTCTTCAGAGCCTGGAAAGGTCAAATTGAGATGCGATCTACTCAGCCAAACACTTTCATAACCCTAGCAGATAAAACTTGATAAATTTTTTAAAATTAAAATTTAAATTTATCAAGTTTTATCTGCTAGGGTTATGAAAGTGTTTGGCTGAGTAGATCGCATCTCAATTTGACCTTTCCAGGCTCTGAAGAAGGCGAAACCGCCGAAACGTCAGCAATTGTGTTCTAATAAATTCTATATTAACAACCTCGTGTCTGCTTATTGATGAAAAACATTGAATTATCAATTAATGCCGAGGTTAACAGAAAGTCGGTCATGGGAATTACTAAGTGAGTGAATAGTCATTATGAGTAAGTAACATAGCTCCTAGATGTCATAACCTATTCTAAATACCATTTATGGATTTTTTCTTCAAATATCGACTTTCTTAGTGTAGGAAACGCTGAGGACTTCAGTAAAGGGATAACAAAAGTTTATCTGCATGTTTCAGGTGCTGATTCAACGAAGTCGCATCTCTTCCGTCAGTACGGACGCTTTCAATGGCCTGAGTACTGTGGAGACAGTTGAGCTGTTTAACAACGAAATCGGGACCATCAGCTCTCGGGCTTTTGCTTGTTAGTTGGGTCAAAATTTACTTTAAAAAAACTGGTGAACAAAGCGATCGACTTTGATCGATCTCTGAGGAATAAGTTATGCATTTGGCTAAATCGACCACTGTAGAGGTGAATAAATGCATATCTGGTCTATACAATAACTTACGGGATCCCGTAGTTGCTTCTAGCTATTGTTTTATCCTCCCGGACAATCGCCAACACCAAAGAGAGCAAAGGCTCGGTTAGAAAGATCGCATCAACAGCCATGTGTTTCAGGCAGCACTTCTAACCATTGGGCTACATGGTCCTTAATAATAGGTCGTCAAATAACAAAAACCTTATGGATTGATCTGCACTAAATAACACCTTCAAGGGGTCATCGCTGATGATAGTGAATGCTTCTCGACCTGTTCACTCATAAAATTCCATTTTTATCGCCAGATTTTCGAAAGGGTCGTACGTGTCATTAACTATTTCCAAGCCATGTGCAACCATTTATAGTTCGAATACATTGGGTCTGTGGCTACCCTTAGTTTGGAATAACGACTATAAATAGGAATGAAATACTTAGTCATGGATATTTAAAGTGCTAACCCAGCAATGTTAATTGATGGTCATCATCAACAGATAGCTTGTAATTCAAAAGTTAGTGGGTAACTACCAACAATTCCACTCATCAATCTAAAAATCGTCCCTAAGCTGTGGGGTTGCATGGTTTCCTAGTCTGATCATCATGTTGCGTTTCGTTTTTTAGTTAATAATTAAGGTTAAAAGAATAAAGGATAAAGCTCTCGGCAGTCTACCCATGCATTCGACTTCATTAAGTATCGTTAGAGGTAATCGAATGCATACCTGGCCTTTACAATGACTCGTCGTGGCCTGTCGATGTATCGAGCCAGTGCTGCTATCCTCCGAGATAAGTCTGGTACCAATTTGCCGATCCCGGTGGGATGGAAGGCTTGGTGGATCTGGGCGCGAGGATCGATTCTACGTGTGTATCGCAGTGGCGCCTCCACTGAGCCACGCGCACCCGTAGTTTGAGGTTGTAGAAAGCTAATTTTCTTTTTGGAGGAACGACTTCCGAGGATCTCCTGCTTATTTATTGCCATTATCAACGGATGGTAGATATTCACGAGAATTTAGTGCTTTTGCAAGACTAGTTCACAACAACTGAGAAAGATTGGATTTATGAATGTGTCGTTTTCTTGTTCAGCAATCGCGAGGTTTTTAAACAGCATACATTTACTTCCATAAAAACACAATACAATAACCCCATTTTGACTATTATCAGAAACGTAAGGAATTCGTTTGCGGTTGTTTCTTGAAGCTGAGACGTGTGAATTACCCAACAGGCTTTCGAATTTGATTGGATTGGATTATTTTTACTTTAAGCGATTGTGAATCTTGGTCGCATCCGCATCGCTCGAAATCACATCCAGAATTTACAAACGGTAGAGTCGTTGATGTCAATGGCAATACAAACTCGGGTCGAGGAGAACACCATTGAGTGTGGATGCGATCTTCAATGGATGACAGCATTTGAGGTTAGCAAACTCTCAGCTTACTCCAAAAAGTGTGTTTATGCACAGATGACGGGAGACTAATGTAGAGAAAATTTAGCTGTTTTTCTGTGAGTCCTTCACTGAGTATTTCACGTGCAGACCAACTGCACTGAGTTCACATAGAAGAGCAATGTGCCTCTCATATTAAAATATCAGTCTTGAGCACTGTCTGAGGTCAGAGCAGTTACGAGGCGTTCCTCTATACGGTTCGTTTTCGGTTTCTTAAAATTTATCCAAAATTCTTCGAGAGTTTTGTGGGCTGAAATTTTCAGTTCCTGTGCAAGGATGGTAACTTTTACTACAAAATCTTCGCGCTATGCGTATATGTACTTTGCTCACCCTCTGGAGTATTTGGTTTAACTGCTCAATCTTCGGATAGTCCGGAAAATATCACGCACAAAAGAAAAGGTTGGCAGTGTGACAGCTATTGGCACCAAACTTTGCCATTGCATTCATGTTTAGGGTGGAAGCACCAATAAGCCATCTCCATCCATTACTGTACAGTAAATATAGAGATAATTCCCACGTCCGCCTTTCTCTCAACCTCGGCATTGACTGGATAATTTTTTCTAATTCTGTTTAGCAAACACGAGGTGTTTTTTTATTTCTTTATTTACGTACAAGCTAACGATTCGGCGGATTTCGCTTTTCTCAGAGCCTGGAAAGGTCAAGTTTACTGCAACCTACACGGCCAAACACCTCCATAGCCAAACAAAGAAAATGCTGAACCAAAATTTCAATCACATCGAACATAGAGTCTTTGCACACTCACCGTTTCTATCAGTCTTCCACTAAATATGTCACGTGGAGACCAACCACACCGAGTTCACGCGGAATAGTATTGTGCCCATTTCATCAGAATAACAAGCTTATATACGGCCCAATATCACGCGTGATAATGAGGCATTCTTCTCCTGCGATTCATCTTCGGATTCTTGGAATTAACCCAGAATGCCTCAAAAGTTTTGTACGGTCGTGTTCTCGATTCCTGTGCGAGGATCGTGACCCGTACATCAAAGTCCTCCCCGTGATGTCTCTGAGTCCTATGTGTGCCCAGTGGGTATTTAGTTTACGTTTGCCGACTAGGGGTTCTTTTATACGGAGTGGTCTATCCGTTTCGCCAACGTATTCGTCCCACATGCTTTGCATAGACATGATTGCTTTGTCATTTGCTTCATGCAACAGCAGGTGGACAAATGTCTTCAGTTATTGAATGAACAGTCAGAGTGCACTAAGTTTTGCCGAGAGAAACCGAAAAAGCTGGCTTTTTTGAACATTTAATTAACCTATCCGAAAACGGCTACATCACGAACTGCTACCGAAAGCTAAGTAGTAAAAATATACTGGTTTACTACATCTTCTCTTACACCTCACACAAAAAGGTGCTCTTTCAAGAAACACGTTTCGAACAGTCACCAATGTGAGCACGGGAAGAGAAAAGAAGCAAATAGCGCGTTCTCCACCACAGCCACCTGCCGTCTGGAGTTTTGCAAGTACCTCAGAATCATTAATGTTACATTTCGCAACATGCCCTGCCATTAAAAAAGTAGACAGTAAATATTAAGTTAAAATTATCAGTCGGATAATCACAATTTTAACCTTTTTATTTACTGCTATTCTTTTCAATGGCAGAGTATGTTGCGAAACATAACTCGTATAATGCTGAGATATTTGCAAAACTCCGGACCGCAGGTGTCTGCGGTGGGGAACGAACACGCTATTGTCCTTTCCGGGGAGTAATGCGATCACCACCACACCATGCGGGTCCTTCGCTTCGCCTGTCTCTCAACTAGTTCTATAGCCTCAGCTTATCTGGGTTCAGTGCCGATTTAAGCTCCCCAGATCAATCCCGTTGATGGGTGAATGCTGATGGCAAAAGATCGATAGAACTAGCTGAGAAACAGGTGAAACGAAGGACCCGCATGGTGTGGTGGTGAAGGCGTTACTCCCCGGAAAGGACAATAGCGTGTTCGTTCCCCACCGCAGACACCTGCGGTCCGAAATTTTGCAAATATCTCAGCATTCTTATTTTTTATTCCTTTTATTTACTGCCTTTTTCTCTTTAATGGCAGGTTATGTTGCGAAATGTAACTCGTATATAATGCTGAGATGTATATCTCAGCATTATACGAGTTATATCGGTCGGATAGTCGCTAGACTTCGTAGGGCGTTCTCGGATCACAGGTAGTGGATTAGATCGGAACCAAAAGGACCATCGATAAAGAACACTAGTTCCTGCACCAGTCTCTTCGACTCAACTGTGCTTTTTGAACCAAAGTGAGCCTTGGTGACTTCGAAGTTATGTAATTAGGATGAAAGAGCACTATCGAACGCAATATTAAGATGGAAACACCAGGGGTAACACGTTTAACGGAACACAAGGGAAATTTGCATCTCTGTGTTGAAGATAAGACCTCGCGTTAGTAAACCAAGATGTCGAAAAATAAAAGGCCAGAAGAATGCGATTTAATGGAAACCCGTTCAGAACATCCATTAGCAGCTGGGTTCTACGTGATGTCAAGATCATAGTATTAGGCCATCGAATCAATTGTAAAAATTCTTTTCTGTCCCAGAAGAAAATGCAATGGTGCTCAAATCACAAAAGCAAGACGTACCCAATACAACTCCAACACCAACTGACTAACGAAAACCATTCTAGCCCACACATTCACTTTTCAAAAAGGTCGAAAGGAAGACAAGTGATATCTTCTATGCTGTAAGTCCGTGAGGTGTAGTTTTTTCACTTTTCAACTCGTCAATGTGTTAATGTGATTGCGATGGTCTAAAATCAGTACATTGTGAAATTTCACAGCAGATATTTGGTGATACATTTTCATTTGAGCGTGTGTGACGCAATGGTCGGTGCCTCCCGCAACACAGACGTGGAATCGATCCCCGCGCCCATGGTCCGCCAAGCCTTTCATCCCTCCAGGGTCGGCAGATTGGTACCAAACTTGTCAGGGAGGATAGCAGTACCGGCTTGATACATTGGTGGGCCACCTCGAGTCATTGTAAACACCAGATATGCATTCAATCACCTCCAAACGATACTTAAGGAAGTCGAATGCATGGCGCATCCCTCTGGGATTGATCGACGCCGAGACCTTTATCCTTTACCCTTTTATTCGCAGATCAACACAGACTTATGAAAGCTTTCTATTTACTGTGATTTCGTTGTTCTTCGCACAGTAGGTGCGTTATGGACAAACTTCATGACAGATTCAATCCTTGCAACACTGCAATTCATTTTGATTATTTGACAAGATGTATGACACAAAAAGTACTTAAGCGCGATGTAAACCCTAAATTAGTTTAGACAAATGGCTTACGTATTGGAATATGAAACCCCAACAAGGTTCATTAAACAGCAGAAAACTAGTGGTTGCCGCAATCACGTTCTCGTTTCAGGACAAACGACTAGCGGATGTGAACTACTGTAGCGCTGCAGGAGTACATCGAACCGTACGGTCATTTCTACGTCAGCAATGCATAAGAACCACTCCATCCACATCTACATCGTCGGTGCCCTTTCTCGTCACAAATCACGATCGGCATCAGAGTACAGGGACAAATGAAGCGCGATGCACTTTGTTTGTTTCTGCCATCGCGCAAATAGTTGTGAGCGTCATGCAGCGACATTGAACGCAGGTCATTCGTTGTGCATTATTCTTCTGAATACCATCTCCATTCGGGTTTTCTACAATATCTTTTAGTGCAGTCTTTTTCAGTCTCACTCTTCATCAATAAGTATTGTATTAATTGTGGTATGTCGATAAATAGAAAAACATCAACAGAAATCTTGTCAGTGAGAACATTTACCCTGTTCCACGTTGAGTGCAGAAACCAAATTTGCACCTGGTTCAAATTAGTCGCCTACAACAGAATCATGAACCAGAAGATCGGCTACTATTCCTTTCACTGACGTCAAATCAAGAACCGGGAGGTTCCATGCCCGCATATTTCGTTGGTGACAGTTTCGTTCAAATACACAAAAGCTTCGCATTCGTGAAAACCCGCAAGTACAAATCAGATCATCCAACCAGCGCTTGTACACAGATTTGCCCACTCATTTCAACAAGTGGTTTTTGTAGCGCAGGAGTTGGAGGTACTCTGCTACACACTTGTTGGTTCCACAACGCGACGTGGAACACTCAAGAGTTCAAAGCCTCCGGGATTGGCCAATTAGTAACAAGCGTGTCTTGCCGCATAAAAACACTAGATCTCCACATCATTATATCTCCAGAAGTCATTGTTTAAAGCTGGGTATGCTTTCAATTTTCTCTAAAATGCAGGGTGAAATTGAATGCATGGCGCATCCAGTAACGATTCATCAACACCAAGAAATTGAAAATCATTTATCTTCCATCTTTTATTTAAACAAAATTGGTCCTTGAAGCAACTCCACTGCGCTTATTGCATATGGAAAACCTACTTGGATACTTAGATGGCCCGTCTTCACTGGTTATGCGTGCCCCAGCTCAATCTCCATTCAGGTTGTCACTAATACAGGTAGCTGCCGCCCTTGTGAATCAGGAGGAGATTTTCCACAATGCGTCTAGTTTGACGCCAGGACGGTGGTGGATCCTGATATTAGTTTACTCTTAGCTATGCTTCCTGATGGAAACGCCGGACTCATTCTCAGCTTGGACGACCCTGCCGGGGATAGATTCCTCCGCTGTAGACCGCAGTACGACACACAGGAACATCTCCCAGTAACGATGAGGCAGTAAGCCGTTAGGAAGTAATTAAAAAACAAATTTTATAACTCTTCTGGACCGCAGGTGTCTATGGTGGGGAACGAACGCGCTATTGTCCTTTCCGGGGAGTAACGCGTTCACCACCACACCATGTGGGTCCTTCGTTTCGCCTGTCTCTCAGCTATTTCTATCGATCTTTTTGCCACAGCAATCACCCGTCAGCGGGGTTGATCTGGGGAGCGCAAATCGGCATAGAACCCAGTTAAGCTATGCTGTAGTTGAAATCACAATGAAATCTGCTTATTGATGAAAAACATTGAATTATCAATTAATGCCGAGGTTAACAGAAAGTCGGTCATGGAAATCACAATGTTTAACGTTTTGTTTTCTGCCTTCTATAATTTTCATGGCAGGTTACTAAGCGAAATACAACCACAACGTTGCTGAGATATTTGCAAAACTCTGGACCGCAGGTCTCTATGGTGGGGAACGAACGCGCTATTGTCCTTTCCGGGGAGTAACGCGTACTATAGCTGAGAAATAGCTGAGAGACAGGCGAAACGAAGGACCCGCTTGGTGTGGTGGTGAACGCGTTACTCCCCGGAAAGGATAATAGCGCGTTCGTTCCCCACCATAGACACCTGCGGTCCAGAGTTTTGCAAATATCTCAGCAACGTTGTGGTTGTATTTCGCTTGGTAACCTGTCATGAAAATTATAGAAGGCAGAAAACAAAACGTTAAACTTTATAACTCTTCTCTCAATTCTTTTTTAATAACTGCTGTAACTTCCTAACGTATAGATAGTTTACGTTATAACCTCTGTTCAACACCTGATGATTGCGAAGCAAAGAAATGGTTGGTGCCATTTTTTCGCTTTACAGATTATTAAATAAGTGCTTCAAAGTCAAGTATCGCATAGGAAAATTTTGTCACCTTCAATGCTGTTCTTCAAAGTGTACAACCAACTTCTGAAGCGAAGTAGCGTAAATGTCGGCCGTTGCGGTAATTGCTTGCTCACGATTGTTTATAGTACACTGCCCTTAAATCAAGTCAGCACCATATAAGAACATGCCGCTTGCGAAAGTCTGTTATTAGTTCATGTGGTGACAATACTTAGTTTGGAATTCACTGATTATTCTTTGACATACGAAATGCAATATTTCTCTACCACAATGAAACTGAGATATTTGCAAAACTCGGATCCCATACTGCAAACTAGCCATCGGTCTCGAAACACTCCAACTGTAATTCATCGCGGAATTGCACAAGCTACAGAGAAAAGAGAGCCTGAATTTGTGAAACAATAGAAACAGACTGCAAATGAAGATCTTATAAAAAAAAAACAACACTTATGGTCGAAGATCCAGAGTATGGAAAAAGCATTCGCAAAGCCCACCGAAGCTTCGGCAATTATAAAACCAAGATGATTGCAATCCAATGGTCAAACGGAGCAGCTGCAACTTCCAAAAAGGAAATGGAGAAAATCGCTCACGACTGCTACTCAGATCTCTTCAATAGCTACATCTTCTTGTTCACCAATGAAGAAAGGAGAATGGATAATGTCACCTCATCGGTTCTCCATTCCGAAATCTGACGTGTTCCTTCGTTACTGAACAATTGAAAAAAACAAGTTGTTTGAACAGCAGAACTTTAAGCCAGTACTCGTAAATACATTGACCAGGCTCTTCACGCGTTACCTACCAGAATGCGAGGTTCCTATTCAATGGAAGACCAACAAGCCTGTATTATTGTTCAGGAATGGTTACTTCCACGTTATCGGTAACTATCGCCCAATCTACTTGCTGTCTGCAGTCTACAAACCTTTCACTCGAGCCATCCTAAATAGGACAAAAGGACTCAGCACGATGGACGAAATCCACATGATAGTAAGACTAATTAAAGTGTCGAGAGTAAAGGAGAGTGCTCTATTTTAATTCCGTTGATTTAAGGAAAGCTTATGACTCAGCTGGGAAAGAAGCAATCATGGAAGCCCTGCACAGCACGACATCACTACTCGATAGGTAAAAATTCATCGTGATGTATGTAAAAAACTTTTCAGCCAAAATGTTACCATTAAACAACAATATTAACATTGCCATAAGAGTGGTTAGAATCGCCATACCATCCCATCAAAATTGTTTACTATCACCACTCAGAACGTTATGAAAACACCAGAATGGAACAGCAAGGGAGTATAAATCGTGGTCGTAAACTACACCATCTTCGCCTTGCTAATGACATCGCTTACATAATACCAACATTACCCGAGCGGAATGAATACTTGCCAACTTTGATAACGCTTGTGGAAATATTGCCTTTCAAGTAGACCTCACATAAATAATGTTCTTGAGGAACCGATTCTTTATGTATGCCCACTCAAGCTCAACGGAACGAATATCTCCGAATGCTAAAGTTGCGCTTATCTAATGCGGGAAATCAACATGGTAAACGAATTCGCTCTGAAACTGAGCAAAAGCAAACGAGCAATTTGGGGAGCTCTCTGGACCATCAATGATGCAGTAAAGAGAACAGTGAACGCGACTCTGTGCCCACGTTTTCGAGTCCACGATTCTCCTTGTATTAACGTACGCGTTAGAAACCTGTTCGCAGCCTAAGCAGGATGAAAGATCATTCAGCGTCTTAGACGCGCAGTCTAAAGGACGATGCCTGGAGTCTCCCATATCACTAAATAGAGGAAAGAATCCGGAGCTTCGATCTACGTCAAAGATCAGAAATCAAAGACTCCGCTCATAAGCCAAATTGTTAAGGATAAAGAGGACCGGATAAGTAATGGGTATGAACGAAAACCGATAGACAAAAACCATTAGTGATTGAATTCCTCGGCATGTCAGACGTACTGAAGGAACACCACCGACCGACTCGATGGATGGAGTTCTTCATGAAAACTTTAGACAGACATATAATGCTCAACGAGCTCGTACAGCGAGCATAACTTATTGAGCTACTCTTGAAGGCGACAGGGAGAAATGGATGATTTACTGACGCTCGCTCGAGTCATTCATCGAGAATCACACTCAGAGCTCAACGGGACGATAGGTGATACAGGTGATTTCAACTGCGATTGTTGTACTTGAAAACAATTTTTTAAACGGTTTTTCCTGTAGTGAGTCGTGATTAATGACTGAAAATAATTCACCACAGTTGCAAAACTGATGAAAAGGGTTAAATATTCCCGAAATCAATACTGATTAGATAACCACTATTATGCCGAAGATGTTTGCAAAACATGGACCCCAAGCCAAATTCGAACCTGGAGTTACCCTTTTCGAAATGGCAATAACGGTTCGAATCTGGCCTATGGTCCAAGTCTCGCAAATATCTCAGAATTATGGTAGTTATATTTCACGTAATACCCTATAGAAAAAAATAATGGTAGGCAGTAAATAAAGCGTAGACATACTAATTAGATAGGTGGCGATGGGTAGGTTGAGGATCTAAATTGTCACACATCTCGAGAATGCCGATTGTGTTCTAAGTGTTGCTGCACGAAGTTTGATATCGACGCTTTGAGATCGTCTCTAACAAACGTGGTACCACCAGCAAAACCATAAGAACCACTGTTAAGCCAATACTAGCAAAAATAAGCGGTTTTAAGTGTTACAGTAAAGATCTGACACTCGGTTCTTTACAAAACAAGTGGTAGCATCTCACGACGTTTTCTAAAGCAATCCATTTGCTTAGATATTTGCAAAACCCAGGACCGCAGGTGTATGCGGTGGGGAGCGAACGCGCTACTGACCTTTCCGGGGAGTAACGCGCTCACCACCATACCATGCGGGTTTTTCGTTTCGCTGTCTCTCAGCTAGTTCTATCGATCACTTGCCATCAGCAATCACCCGTCAGCGGGATTGATCTGGGGAACCGAAATCGGCATTGAACCCAGTTAAGCTGAGGCTATACTTATAATCACAATTTTAACTTATTATTTAGCCAGTAAATAATAAGTTAAAATTGCACTCCATTTGTTTTGTTACTTTTTATTACGAACCGATCAGGAAACGAGTGTAAAACAACTTGAGAATGTAGGAAGAATGGAAGAGAAAATGGTTTATTCCGACCAAAACACTGATGGTTTGACTTACTCCGGAAACACTAAGTAAGTTCTCTCGATTTAGTACATTGTGAAATTTTCGTATGATGATGCTACAGATGCTCAACCTCTGACACATAACCTAACCTATAAACTGCTTTACAGACTACACAATACGGCCAAAACAAAGTGCATGAAAAAATCACTGAAGGTAATGGTATTCCTTCATTGCTGTTTGGATGAGGTAAGAAAGTAGACTAAGTACGGTTATGGCGTTGTCCAGCATCATGTCTGCTCAATGCATTCATAGTCATCACTTTTTCTCGATTTAAGTTTATTCATGCCAGCTATCAATCCTTTTCATCTCGAATGATTCGTTTTAAAAAATAGGTCTGTCGATGTTGAATTGTTCCTGGTGGGCAAATGTGAAATATTTTGAGGTATTTCACTCTGGGGTAGAGGAGGAGGACTGGATGAGGATAAGCAGTCCTCACTGGAAAACTTCTGATGCACCTCCTCTTCAATGACACTCATTCTTCTATTATAAGGTAATGTACTCTCTAGGTGAGATGTCATAGATGTGGCAGGTGTCAAAAAATCCAAACCGGATGCAGAAGGGCTTTCCAGGACTTCATGAGCATCACTGTATGGCCGTACTTGCGTATAAGAGTAATAGCCGAATGATCTACAAAACTTTTCACGAGAAGCAAGCCGCCGTTCCTTTCTTGCTTTCGTGACGCTATAGAATTCGCTACTTGATGATGTTGAAGGAAAGCACAACGAGTAGACAGTGCCATCTTCGTTTGTGATTCTGGACTCGACTCTCTCTATCCAGGGGTCTTCTGATGTTGCTGGGCAGGCATGGCTCTGCTTATCAGTGTCAATAGAAAGGCCGTCGTATTGGTCAACTCCAACTAAACACTTACTCTTACTACTCATCGGTTTTGTTATTTCAGAGGGCTGTTCTTGACGAGAAGTTAACCTGGGACACCGAAGATAACTAGCGGGTGAGGTCACATCAGAGATGGCAGGACTGCACTGTTGACGTGTAGTTCCTTTCAAGTTTTCACCGAATGGCACAGTGATTTTATTATTTTTTAAGTTATAAATGTTCTCCTGGTTGTTCTGATGATGCTGCGGAACAACTGAGACCTCATTTTCGTCTTGAATGAAGTCAACGCGACCGACCCTCGACTTCAGCTCATTCACAAATTCGCTGTGACCACTATACGTTGGATCTGGAGGCGGAGCAGCGCCAGAGGAGTTCGGTGAAACGATCCAGCTGAAATAATAGAAATCACAAAGTATGATTTCAAATAATATTACATTCTTTTAAAGATACCAAGTTATATGTAATGGTGAGATATTTGCAAAACTCCGGACCGCAGGTGTATGCGATGGGGAGCGAACACGCGCTGTTGTCCTTACCGGGGAGCAGCGCACTTCACCACCACACCATCCGGGTCCTTCGTTTTGCTTGTCTCTCAGCTAGTTCTATCGATCTTTTTGCCATCAGCAATCACCCGTCAGGATCGATAGAACTAGCTGAGAGACAGGCAAGATGGAGGACCCGGATGGTGTGTTGGTGAAGTGTGCTGCTCCCCGGTAAGGACAACAGCGCGTGTTCGTTCCCCATCGCATACACCTGCGGTCCGGAGTTTTGCAAATATCTCAGCATTACATACGAGTTATATTTCACAACATACCCTGTCATTAAAAAGAAAAAGGCAGTAAATAAAAGGGTTAAGATACCAAGTTATTTATTTCAAATCTCGGAAAATGGCGGAGAGCCATGAGAGGATTCGCTCCACGCTCAACATATTTCCAGGTTGAACCTCACCCACATCTTATCATCTTCAACGTCATTTCCTTTGATCACACAATAGAACACAAAAAGGATAAACAAACGAAGAACTCTTCCTTACTTTTTGATGTCAACAATCCATTGCACCAACCAAAACCACTTTCACTCTCTTCACGCATTCATTAAGAGGGCATACTTAACCGTGGCATTTCGTCTCATAGGGATTCGTCAAGGTCTATGATACCAGTCGTCCACAAATAGGACTCATATATGAAAGCAAAACAATTAGACACGAAAAGTACGTAACTAATTAGAAACCCGAAGAAGAAGTTCATAACCTTTACAATTCTCCCACAACCGACTTTCTATTAACCTCGGCATTGACCAAGTAAATCTTCGTATTTTTGTTGAGCAAACGCGAGGTGTTATTATTCCTTATTCACGGATAAGTTGACGTTTCGGCGGCTATCGCCTTCCTCAGAGCCTGGAAAGGTCAAGTTGATAGCAATCTACTCGGCCAGACGCCTCCATAACCAAACAAAGAAACTCTAAACCAAGATTTCAATCACTTTGAACACAGCTTTGCACACTCACCGCTTCCTATGAGGTTTCCACTAAGTATGTCACGTAGGGACCAACCGCACAGAAATCACATGGAAGTATAATGTGCCCCTCACATCAGAAAAGCAGTTTTATATACTGCCCTATATCACGCGTGATAATGAGGCACTCTTCCCTGCGGTTCATTTTCGGATTTCTGGAATTAATCCAGAGTGCTTCGAGAGTTTTTCGCGCCTATGTTCTTGATTCGTGTGCGACGATCGTGACACATACTTCGAAGTCGTCCCCGCTATGTCTCTGGGTCCTCTGCGTGCCTAGCGGGGTATTTGGTCTATTTTTGCCGGCTAGGTGTTCTTTCATGCGGACACAGAGGGGTCTACCCGTTTCGCCAATGTATTCGTCACCACACGTCTTACAGGAGGATCAGATAAACTATACCCGAGCTCATGCAATC
>UYYA01005062.1:0-22925 GCA_900624975.1 Angiostrongylus costaricensis
ACACACACACACACACACACACACACACACACACACACACACACACACACCTTCAACGGCAAAACCAATGTATGTATCGAATTTCTCGGCAGGTGTATTATGAGATCAAACACTGCAATATTTGAAGTGGAAAGCAAACCATCAATCAATACCGACGAACACATTTCATTTAATGTATCTGGGATTACTGTAGGAACTGCTGCAATGGAGCCTCTACTTCTGCTAATTCTGTATCTCAGCTGCGATAGGACTTTTTCGCGGAGTCTTTGCTTTCCCGAAGGAAAAGCAGTTCGTTCGATAGGGTGATACTATCTTGCTGAACGTCTTTAACGCCTCACTACAACGGATAATGAAGTCGCTCGTTGGATAGCAACGAAAAGGACATATGCAATCAAGGCAAATTCCTAACAAACCTCTTTGCTGATGAGATCGTCAGCTTTTTTGGAAGTGCTAATGAAAAGGGACAATGCTCAAGAGGCATAACGACACGGAAAGAAGAAGGGCTGCGTGGGAAGAAAACCCATTTCATGAAAAGCTCATAGTGCGATACTGAACAAAGAGACGCGGATTGTTCACTGATTGTAGAGAGCTCGTTGACCGTATAAGCCATGAGTTCTATAAACACGGAACACTAGAAAGGAATTGTGCGGCAGAAGGACAGCAGTATGGCTAACGTTTAGAACGTTGAGAGAAACCACCGATTAACTGACGAACCGAAAACCTGTACTCAAATGTAGAGCTGAGATTCGCTGAAGAGTTTTGCGCACCACCCACGGAACAACTGAATATTCTGTTCTGAAGTACTAATGGCACTCATGCCATCAATCCGAGCAGTTAATCCGAATGAAATCGAAACTCTTTGAAGTCAAACGTAGATAGACTGACTGGCCGTATAATGAGGATATTCTCTCATAGAGAGAAGAAAAAGCAATGAAGGAATTTCCAAGAAGACGCCAATATTATCCGGGATAGACGTGATGTATTTGCACCTAACATGAATTAGCTGAATTGGAAATTGGGGGCGATTTATGTATTTTTTATGGATTACCACCTTGGACAACGATCCAAGAGCAAAAAAATGCCGCAGCTCGTACTACCCACTGAGGCGGCCTATCCAAGTATCCAAAAAGGTACATATTACCACAGGTACATCAGAAAGTACGTATTACTACAGGTACATCTTCGGAACACCTAGACGAACTGTATTATGGGAGAGAAACAGGCAAAAACGTAGTGTAGGCAAAATGAATAGCACGCGAGTTACATCGAACAACCACAGTCCTCACCAGAAATAATGATAGGCCAGCACATTTTGCTGTTATTGTACGGTTTTTCTTCTACGATCTCGAAAAGCAGTCGACACATTCCCATGCCATCACTTCAAACAGCCTCGTGCCCTGAGTGTCGGAAGGATGTTTACCACTTTGAGAATATTATTTTTAGACTTGACGACGGGGACTCCTGACATTGGTTTCTTATTGGCTTAGTTTTCAGATGGGAATATTGCACTTTTCAGCTAGAGTTGTATTACCTGGAAATGAAAGTTGTAAACATCATTTCGACTCCATAAGCACATTCCAACTGACTAGGTGGTATTTGTGAAGACAATAAACGTTCGCATTAGAACTATTTATATACTACAATGCTTTACATCTTAAGAAATAATGTGTTAGAGCACAATTGCTTTTTAAGAGTTCTCAGGCTGTGGGAGTAACTCACAGCGATTACAGCGTTTTCTTCCGTAACCGAGGTGCCCACTCAGCTACGACTGGATTCCTTCCTGGTTTACAGGACTGATTTTACCATACCAAAAGAACCACTCTTGCTTGAAACCGAGAACGAATGAACAAAATATTGTTCAGTATACAAAGGAAATTGTAGGCTAAATTTTAGCACTGGTGTTTCATTGTCAAATTCTTTTGCTTTTTATACGAAGTTTAGCAGCAACAAATTTCTGCTCAGAGGACGCTCAGCTCGGATAGAATGCTGATTAGTTGGCATAAGAACTCCCTTTGCGTAGTATACCATGCTGGAACGCTCCTGCATGTTTACCTTAGGAGAGTAAAGAAGAAAAGGAACACTAATCCCAACCACGATTCATGATGTCAGTGATGAGAGTAGGCGGCATATCCCTAAGTGCTTCCACTGTATCCATACATGAAGATGAGTTTTTTCATTGAGGAAGACAACGAAACAAATGAAAAAAGAAATGTTGGGAACTTCCATGTGAAGACATGCTGCTTATGTAAGTAAAGAAATAGTTAAATTGATTACTAAAGTCGATATCAAATAACGAATTCAAGCTTGGGTGCCTTTTCAGTCGTTTGACTAGAATTACAAAATGATCTTATCAGTAACTAATACTGAAGTACAAGCACACTGGGACGTACCAAACCTGACGGCGCAGTGCATGCGGATTGAGACTCTCACAGAATGTATTCATATAGAGGTAGATATTTAGAAGAGTTGGTAAACTGGAGAATTTCGTGAAAACGAGATGTCTCATCTGCTCACTAATCATTTCGTTTGCTTCGCTTGCCATTCTCAAGAGAGACTTTATTCCAATGTGTCCTTAGTGCCATCAGAAACATGTGTAGTTTGAAGCCTATGAATTTTTTTACACTAGTTTTTGATAAGGTGATTGTCAAATCTTTTGTTGTGACGGACGTTCCGGTGATATTATCATTTTAAAAGCCGCATCGATTAAAGTCGAGTGCCCCCACCACAGGGTTTTTTGAGTTTTCCGGCGATGTCATGGTGTCCTGAGTGGCTAAAATTTGGTTGTATGGAGCAAGGCACGAGTGATGATCTCTCTTATGTTGATAATCAAGATATCAATAGTTCGTACGAAACAGGATAAAACCTGGTTCTAGAAATTCTACAAAACCTTATTTTATTTGGACGATGTTACAGTTACTGCGAGACATCAGTTGTAGAAGTATGTACAGATTATGGTGATGCTATCACACTACATGGCCTTATTGATGCCCTCTCAACGGTTTACCGCCTCATCGTGGCTGGGAGGTGTCCCTGGGTGTCGGGCTGCGATGTACAGCAGAGGGATTCGTTTCCCCGGCAGGGTCTCCTAAGCTAAGAAGGAGTCCGGCGTTTCCATCAGGAAGCCTAGCTAAGAGTAAACCAACACCAGGATTCACCACCGTCCTAGTGTCAAAGCCGCATAGTGACAAATCTCCCTCTGATCCACGAGGGTTGCGATTGCTTGTGGTAGTGAAATCCTGGGGCAGACTTTGCCCAGGCTGACCTCAGGACTCCAGGGAACCATAATGGCTTAACCAGCAAACCTCCGAAAAAGGAGATTATGCTAGGGCCCGCACAACTAGTGAGGACGGGCCGTTCAAGTACCGAGTATCAAGTATCCTGCAAATCAAGACACTTCTTGCTGTTTCTTCTTTCACATCGATCGTAAGCCTAGCTTAGCTGGATGTTCGGATTGAAATGTGGGGGGTCCGTTTGTTGTTGCTTTTTCGCATCGTTCAAAGCAATGGCCTTTATGCACCCAACGAGGATTTCTCGTTATTCGTCTGCTTCCGTAAACTCGTTATTAGCAAGGTATGAACATCTGCATAGCTTTGGGCAATTCATGGCGTAAGATGATAGGATGGCAAAAGAAAACAACGAAGTGAAATTTTTGCATAAGAGAAACTATGTGTTCACTGAATAAAAAAGACACAAGACAAGGCATTCAGTATTGACTAATCACTTAGGGATGCGTCATATATTCGACTTCATTCGTGGCACCGCAGTGGTGGTTGAATTCATATTAGGCCTTAGCCTTGGCTTGCATTCTCTTGGTGAAGTCTTTGTTCCTACCCTCATCCTAACCTAGCTCGATACCGATTCACCAATTCTGCTGGAATGGTGGAATTAGTAGGGATGCAGGATTAAACCGATGACTCTGCGCACATTGCGGAGCACCTTTAACCACTACGCTATACTCCCCCCATTGGTTGGACATAAGTTGAAGTTACTTAACATCTTACGTCGTTCTGTTTCGCTGCAGTCCTTCAAGCTATAGTTTACTGCTTGAGTATCCACTATTAGATACCGAACAAGAGATGGAATTATCGGATTACTTCTCCAGTGGTAGGTTTCAGCATACTTAACCCTGTATAAACACTGTCGTTTAAAAAAACCAATAAAGATGAAGTACTTTATAAAAGATGTAATTTTCTTCAAATTTGTTCAGTCGCCATAGCTTATTGGCCAACAAATAATGGGGAATCAAAGCGAACACTACTAGTACACATTCCAGTTGCACGATGAATAATGGGATTACAAGTTGTAGAGGTTAACACAGGATAGCACTTATTTTCAAAGAAAGGGAAATATCACGAAGTCTGAGGTTTTAAGGCATGTAATTGAAATCTGGTAACTGGCTCTTTAACTGATTACTGAATTGAGCAGTAAAACAGCAAACCATGTCCTCGAACGCAACTTGTAGACAAGTAATGGATGTAATGTACGTAAGTCGAACGATGGTGGACGCTTTAATTGTGGAGGAGAAGACCTTGATAGTTCATGAAATACGGTATGGGGATATGGGCAGTGTCAAAGATGCAGAAAGATCTCTGTCGAAATAATCTTCGACCGTCTTCACGATAACATTGAAGGTGATATAAAATGTGGATCGTATTGTTGAATGAAAGAGAGTGCATTTAGAAGATTCCGCATCCGACAAGAACCGGCACAACAAAGTTCGTTTTTGTTGATCGAATTTTACACTTTGTATCAGAGTATTTACAACTGAATTGCTACTATTTGTTGAATAGAGCAATAGAACATCTTTAAATAGACGGAAATACCGTACGTACTTCGAAAATCTTTCACATCTGGAAATGCGATATTCAGTCAAGTGGTGTATGTCATAATTTGGGGAGTATAGAATGTCTAGATAAAGTAAAGGATAAAGGATAAAGCTCTCGGCGTTGATCAATCCCTAGGGATGCGCCATGCATTCGACCTCACTAATCATCGTTTGGAGAGGATCGAATGCATCTAGCCTTTACAATGACTAGCGGTGGCCTACCGATATATAGAGCCTGTACTGCTATTTCTCCCAGACAAGTCTGATAGCAAACTGCCGACCTCGGAGAAATGGAAGGCTCGGTAGGCCATGGGCGTGTGGATTGATTCCACGTGTGGGTTGCAGGGCGCCTCCGACCACTGCGCCACACGCGCCCAGAATTTCTAGATAAAGTATTTTTTCCCAATTTCGTTGAATTGTTCAGCTTACATAAGGATGATAGAGAACTTTTATTCGACTGACG
Source organism: Angiostrongylus costaricensis (assembly GCA_900624975.1). Classification (NCBI taxonomy): domain Eukaryota; kingdom Metazoa; phylum Nematoda; class Chromadorea; order Rhabditida; family Metastrongylidae; genus Angiostrongylus; species Angiostrongylus costaricensis. Next base: position 5,289 of record UYYA01005062.1, read on the forward strand.
TTTCGACGACTTCGTCTTCCTCAGAGCCGACGCCTTCAGACTCGACTCGACACGAAGACGAAGACGCCACATCGAGAGTACGAACGACTGCGCACCATCGACTCCGACCATCGGCTCTGATGAAGAGAAAGACATTCAGCCGAGTAAAAGTTGTATAGCATCCCCATGTCAGCTGAAATATCCAAATAAATTTATTGACTACTCAGGCCGAGGTTAAATGACGGTTGGTTTGAAAGTTATTGATATGTTATTCGTTCTTTAGAATCCGAAATCCTCGGTTACAGTATTCGAGGGGAAGCGGTTTGAAGAGCGCGTCGAGAAACACCCACTAATTTTATAAAGGGAGACATCACGATGAAAAACGGCAAAGGTTCCTGCTGTTCATCTACTACTGAATTTATAACTCCTTCGAGGTTATCCGGAAGCAGATTCCTAGACGGAATTCTATTTTTACAGTAAAAATAGTTTATGGGTGAAAAGAAGGAACAGAAACAAATCACGACGACGAGAAGCTCAGAAATCATAGGTGTCTAGTGAATTCTTTCATATCTGCCTTTTTCTAAATTTCAATCTATTAGTAGGAAATTGATTCCGATTCAACACACTGCTTCAATTTCCATTCAGATTTTACAAGAATGTTCTGCAACGGGGGAAAAACCATTCTATGACCGTATTATGTCATTCTATCTTTTTCTAATGTAGACTACCCATCTTTATCAGAAATTTTAGAAGAGAAATTATTAAAAAGAAGGAAAATATTTTGCACCTGATGTCAACTAATCACAAGTTGTCAACTCTTTCATAGCCTGAGTGAGTTTTACAATGTCAAGTACAAGTCCGTCCATTCCCTCCATTGAAAGAAACGAACAGAGGACGTCCGAAGATAAGCTTTTAGTGTCTCTCCTCTCTTTGCCATTTTTATCGCCATTAAGGGCGCGTGTGGTGCAATGATAGGATGAGCCCTGCAACACACACGAATCGATCCCCGCCCACATCGCCCACTAAGCCTTCCATCCCTCCGGGGTAGGATAATTGGTACCAGACTTGTCTGGGAGGATAGCAGCACTGGTTCGATACATCGGCAGCCCACCGCGAGTCCTTGTAAAGACCAGATATGCATTAAATCACCTCCAAACGATGCTTAATGAAGTCAAATGCATGGCGCATCCCTCAAGGATTGATCAACGCCAAGAACTTTTTTTATGGTTATTAACTTTTTTTGTGACGTTCTTAATCCAGACGATACATGACTATAGTTACCTATCAGCATTTGTGTGTTCTTCTCTGTTCGCTTCATAATCTCATCCGTAATCTCCGAGTCTTTTTACGGCTTGTTTTTCATATTAGCGTTAGTGATGTTTAGTAAAAACAAGCATCAGGCGAAATGCTAACAAAAGCATTCAATTGGGCTCAAAAGCAAAACATGTTTTGTCTGTGGAAAATCTTACACCGGTTGTTTGTCGTGATAGTTCGCTAAGCAACCAGAAGGGGCTCGACAGAAGAAATAAGAACGACTCCCTTCATTCATTCGTATCTTTTCCTAGAGTCATCGCCTCGTAGATTCTGCAGTCAAAAAAAATTTTTTACAAAAGTTATCCCTGAGTGGTGTGGTTCATGTGGCTTGCTGTTTCAACATCCTCGAGAGATAAAGAGTTCGGCGTTGATCCATCCCTGAGATGATGCTCTACGTATCCGAAGCCATCGGTAGCATCGCCTTAATAACTGGAGCCCGTACACTATCAGTTCACACTTTATATTCCCAATCGAGTCAGATACCGATTTATCGCGTACGGAAAAGGACCATGTGCATATTGTGAGGCATCTGCGCTACAATGCGACTTAGTATGGATGATTTACAAAGCATTCGAAGTGAAACTGATATTTGACGTAAAAGAAGGAGAAATCCAGTAGATTCCCACACAATACTTCCATATGTGGCGACTTCACGATGTTAGGTCCTGTGTGCAGTCGACACATCGAAATCCAAGGAGAGCTGACGAATGAAAACTTTATCAGGTTGTTCAGAAATAAATGAGCGTTCTAAAATATTTATTGTTTCAATGTATTTTTTACTAAGAAAATATTCCTTGAACCTTGCACTATTATATGTTTTTTTTGGAAAACTGATTTTATGCTCTTTTTAAACATTTCTTCGTGTTTTTTCAAAAGTTAAATTTTTTAAGTTAATTTTGGGCTTTGAAATTTTAGATGTCAAAAACGAATTTTCACCACATTTTCCTTTGTGGGTTGAAACTCTGTTGTAGTGCAGCAGAGACGGCTCGAAACACCGAAGAAGTTTGGTGAATCAACAGCGCGACGTTTAATTAGTGCGGCACCCACTTGTCGAGTCTTTTTGTCTTTCCTATGCGATTCAAGTGAGTTGAAATTGTTCCTGTGCTTACGCCAAGCTGTTCTAATTCTGTTATTAATCAGAAAAATCACCGTTTTGAAGTGTCTTCTGCTCCTATTCTGCGCAACAAAAACCACTTTTTTCTTGATCGAATTGTGATGCACGACGTACGACGAGAAGTGAATTGTGTACGACAACTGGCGACGTTCAGCTCAATGCTTGGGTTGCTATCAGGCTCCATAGCAGTTTCCAAAGCCGAAATTGCACCAAAAAATGGTTATGGTGACTGCTTCGTGGTCTGCAGCAGGCCTAATTCGTCACAGCTTTTTGGATCCGTGTGAAACGATTACGCGAGAGAAGTATTACCGACAAATCCACGAAATGCACCACAAACTGCAACAACGACCGGCCTTAGTCAAAAGTAAATGACCAGTCCTTCTCTACGACAACGTCTGTCCTCACATTGCGGAGCCAGTGCTGCAGAAGTTGAACGAGTTGGGATACAAAACTTTGGCTTATCCGCCATGTTCATCAGACTTCGCGCTTACCGGTTATCACTTCTTCAAGCACCTTGACAACTTTCTGCTCGACAAGTGCTTCACCAACCACGGTGACTCAAAAATGTACTCAACGAATTCACAGCTTCCAGAACTGCAGGATTTTATGCAAGTGGAATAGATAGATTTGATCGTGTTTTTGTTGAGCAAACGCGAGGTGTTATTATTCTTTGTTCACGATTAAGCTGACGTTTCGGCGAATTTCGCCTTCCTCAGAGCCTGGAAAGGCCAAGTTGATAGCAATTTACTCGGCCAGACGCCTCCATAACCAAACAAAGAAACTCCAAACCAAGATTTCAATCACTTTGAACACAGCTTTGCACACTCACCGCTTCCTATTGTTACCTTTCCTCTTCCTTCCTCTTCTTACTTCCTACTTCCTTGCAAAGCTGTGTTCAAAGTGATTGAAATCTTGGTTTGGAGTTTCTTTGTTTGGTTATTGAGGCGTCTGGCCGAGTAGATTGCTATCAACTTGACCTTTCCAGGCTCTGAGGAAGGCGAAATCCGCCGAAACGTCAGCTTAATCGTGAACAAAGAATAATAACACCTCGCGTTTGCTCAACAAAAATACGAAGAAAATTACTTGATCGATGCCGAGGTTAATAGAAAGTCGGTCGTGGCAGATAGATTTGTTTTTTGGTGCAAAAATGTGTAAATTCAAATGGCTCTTATTTTTGCCAATAAAGTTTCGTATGGAGCAAGTTATGACAATTTGAAAAATGTAGTTTAAAGAGCTCATTTATCTCTGAACAGCTTAATATAACGCTCAGATTGAATCACTTGGTGATTTGACGATTCCTTCGCTCAGATTATAATGACAGACGACAATGATAATGATAGATGACATAATGACAGAAATGACAGACGATTTAGAAATGTGGTATTCAAGAAACAAGATACTTTTGCTGATATTATTAACAGTGGAAAAGGACGCTTGAACGAACGAAGGTCAATGACTTTCGTCGGATTAACGCAATCGTGCGAATGAATTATGTAATCATCACAAACAACACAACTGTCAAACTCTTCCAACTTTTTGCCAGATATTATAACATAGCTGATAAAAGGATGAAGAATCTAGGCGTTGATCAATTCCTGACGGATGCGCCATGCATTCCATTAAGCGTGATTGGAGGTGATTGAATGAGTATCTGGCCTGCCCGTTGACCTGCGGTGGCCTACCGATGTATCAAGCCAGTGCTGCCATCCTCCCTGGTAAGTCTAGTATCAATTTGCCCACTCCGGGAGAATGGAAGTCTTGGTAGGCTATGGACGCGGAGATTGATTCCACATGTGCGCTGCAAGGCGCCTCCGACCGCTGCGCCACAGGTGCCCGTATAACAACATACAACGAGATAATAATTCCTTTTGCCATACATCCCATTCCAATATCGCAACACATCATCTTATAATGAAAACGTGGATAGGATTGCAGATAAACCTTTACTTCATATTCATCGGAAAACCATCTCGCCATGAAGCAATCTTCTTACTTACTTACTTGGATACTTGGACGGTCCGTCTTCACGAGCTGTGCGGATCCCAGCACATATGCCATTCGTTCATTTCCCTCGCAATCGTAGTCCATGGTGGTGGTCTTATTCGAGAATGGCAGCGCTTGCGAGTCTCATACCGCGATCTGTAAAATAACTGCAGTTGCGGATACAGCTGATTAACTTTGTTTACGAACACGTCTGCCCAACGTGTTGGTGGTCGTCCAGGGGGACGTTTTCATTCTCTTTGAGTCCACTCTACTGTTTTCTTCATCCATCTGTCGTCTGTTCTTCTCATTATGTGACCGGTCCATCTATGTTTCGCTGTCGATGTATATTCTCCTGGATCTTGAAGATGTGACAGATTTCGAAGGTCAGAGCTTCGCATTCCGGCTACATATTGAGAGTGCCAGTTATATTCCCAAAGACATCGCTCAAGCTCTCTGTGAGTAGTGCGAAGCATTCTTGACGTAGTTGAAGTATCAACCCACGTCTCTGCAGCATAGCAGAGCGCTGGGAGGACCGTAGAATCAAAGACATCAGCGCGGATTTTCGGGTCCTTCAGTTTGTCGGTGGCTTCTTTGAGAAGCCCAAATGAGGTCCAAACTGCTCTCCTTCTATCTAGTTTTTCCTTCATGTTATCTTCCATGTTCATTGATTGCCCAAGGTATACTTACGAAGAGGTCCCCGCAATCAGAGAGCCATCCAATTCAATTTTTTCGCCTTCGCACCACGAGTTTTCATGAACTGGGTGTTCTTTCGACTTATGCGAAGTCCGATCTCTTTCCCCGCTTCGTTGAGCTCGTTGATCATCACCTCCGCTTTGCTAGTACTTCTTGAGAAGGTGGTAATGTCGTCGGCAAAACGAACGTTTGATAGGAATTTTCCATCAACACGTATGCCTTTCTCATCCCAATCGAGTGACTTCATTATCCACTGCAGTTCGGCACTGAACAGCTTTGGCGATATTGTGTGGCTCTATCGAACTCCTTTTTCTATGGGTATAGTAAGGCGTCGATGGAAAAGCTGCATTTTCGTAGTGCAGTTCCAATAACAGTCGGACAGAGTCCTTATGTAAGACGGCCCCACTCCTTGGTCGACGTGGGCTGATAGGATTGCATTCGTTTCAACACTGTCAAACGCTTTCTCGTAGTCGATGAAGGTTAGGACTAGAGGCAAGTCGTATTTCCGACAAACTTGGATGACCCTGGACACAGTTTGGATGTGGCCCATGCAGCAAAATCCTTTTCGAAATCCTGCTTGCTCGACTGGTTGCGCCTCATCCAATGTCCTTGACATGCGCGAGAGGATAATCTTGGTGAAGAGCTTGTAGAGTACACTTAACAAGCATATGGGACGATAGTTACGAAGATCCCTTCGGTCTCCTTTCTTGGGTGGGATAACCGTGCACGACGTCCTCCGCTGGTCTGGGGTTTTCTCCTTTTGAAGGTAGCCTGTCATATCATTTGCGAGAAGTACGTGTAAATTGTGGCCTCCAGTTCTAACAAAGTCGGCAGTGATATCATCGGGTCCTAGAGCTGTGCCTCTTTTTATGCTTTCTATCGCAACTCGAACCTCCGACAGAAGAATTCCAGGTGGCTTTTCTCCAGCGGCGATATTAAGGCCCGGGACGAGGATGGTGGAACGGAAAAGGTTGGTGTAGAACGCTTCCGCTATTAATTCCATATCATGGCAAGAAATTTTGACGATTCCATCTTCGTTCATCAGGGCTAACAGTGGAACATTATAATCACACAAGACCCGACGGCATTTTTTCAGACTGCTTCTTTACTCTGCTGCTTCCAGTATTTTCTTCTGCTTGTACCGTTGTAGATCTTCCTGCAAAGCTCTTCGGCAGCTGGCATTTATTACTAGTCATGTTAAACGTGTTGCAATAGGATCAAGCTTCAGTTTCCTTCTCTTTTCGAGCAACTCCTTAGTAGTGATGGAGATGCGGTCCGATCTTGCTTGAGGAGCTAAAGTTAACTCGGCACAACTTTTCAGTCCTTCGACAAACATCTCGTAGTCTTCGGTCAGGTCTTCTTTAATCTCCCAGTCACGTTTGGACACGATTTCTTTCAGAATGTTCTCATCGTATAGAGCTAGACTTTCTTCTCATGGTCGATGAAGAGAGTTCTTTTCCAGCTTGCGGCTGAATCGAATCTTCGCGCGAAGAAGGCGGTGATCGGAACCAGTGCAGAATGACGAGACTATCGATATGTCAAGTGGGCACCATTTTCTGTTTGTCAGAATATGGTCGGTCTCCACATGAGTCATGACGTTGGGAGACTCCCGTGTCCAGCGACGGCTTTCTTTCTTCTGGAAAAACGAGTTTCCATGGAAGAGACGTGCTGCTGACAGGCGTCCTGCGAGACGGTTTCCATTCTCTCCATCTCGCCGACTCCTACGTGATCTTTTCACCTTGCATTGCCGTCCTCCGTCTTTAACTGCCGCATCATAAGAAGATCACCATCATCAACTGCTACTCACCGATCGACGTAGCTGATGAGAACGAATTAAATGCGTTCTACTATCAGTTGGAAAAAGTCGTCCGCAATGATAAAGCATATCATAAATTTGTTGTTGGAGATTTCAACGTCATAGGCAGGAGGACCCAGTGTGCGGGGTACTGAGGCTGGCCTATTGCTGGTCGTGCAACTTAGTCCTCCCTAGAGTCCTGACGTAACCTTGCAAGGGCGTATCCATGTCCTCACCACGATATGGATCAGAGAGAGGTGTTTTCGGCGACGATTCCTTCGCTCGGTCTTCCTACTAGTTAATTCGGAACGATGTTAAAACCGAGATAAGAAACGAAAGTAGGAATGCAAAAGTAACCGACCGCTCAAGGACCAATCGTCTTCTACTTTTGTTAAATTCACGGTTGACTCAATTGACACCAAAAAGCTTAAAATCTGCTCTCATCCCGCGCAACAGCCGACCGGCTAGTTCTGTCCACTCGCAGAACAGCCGCAGCATCATATTTTTGTTACTATATCCTTTACTTTTATTGTCTTTGGAAAGGTGGCCAGGTGTTACTTGCTGGTCTCTTTTGCCGACCACAGTAGATTCATATAAATTCTCGTTCACTTGACTGCAAATCCTGAATTTCCCGTACACAGAGCATCTAGGCGTCCAGGGATTACCACACTTTTCAGGGTAAAAAAAAGCATAAAGCCCTCGCCGTTGATCAATTCTTGAGGGATGCACCATGCATTCGACTTCATTTAGCATGGTTTGCAGGTGATTGGATTCATATTTGGCCTTTACAATGACTCGAGGTGGCCTACCGATGTATAGAGCCAGTGCTGCTATCCTCCCAGACAAATCTGCTGCCAATTTTCCGGCCTCGGAGAAATAGAAGGCTTGGTCGGCTATGGGCGCGGGGATTGATTCCACATGTGGGTTGCAGGGCGCCTCCGACCACTGCTCCACACGCGCCGTTAGTTTTCAGGGTAAGGTGATAAATTATTAAGGATGTGCCGAAGGACAACTGCTCAGAGTTGACCATTCGGCTGTCAAAAGTTGTGCTTTACTTTTTATTGATTCTACAGTAGTAACCTATAGACCATCTCCTTGTCTGTATCCAAAATTAACTATTTCAAAAGCTAGTTCATTTCAAACGGTCGGCTGTTTAGTTGCTGGCCATAGACTATTTCAGACGTTAGTTTTAAGGAGTAAGTATTATACAATAACGACCTCGTTTGTGCTTATCGAGAAAATAGGAAATTATTTATCACCACTGAGATTAATAGAAGTCACTCTTGAAAATTATTTCAAAACTTTCCACTTCCAAAAATTGTTCCCGATGACGGGTAGTCACCTGCTGGGGTAAAAACCGGTTGAGAGAAAGGCTGAGCATAGGTCTCGGTGGAGCAGTAGGTATCATGTGAACCCCGGAAAGGGTAACTCTGGGTTTTGCAAGCACCTCAGCGCCACTGTGATTATATTTCAAAAGAGTTCTTTGAGAAAATAAACTCACATCCATTTTCTTTGGTTTGGTATTCTGTACGTTTTTAAACATAAATGCTTCCATGCATTGCGATACCAGAAATGGCGAACTGTATTTATGGAAGCTTTGCAAAAGTCCTGATATTCCAACCCTTTGTTCATTACCTTTCAAGCTGCAAGGGAAATTTTATCGGAACTTTCTCACACCACCAAACTACCAGAAAGCTACAGTCATATGCAGTAACGGAACTAAAGCAATATCACCACAACTTTGCTGAGATATTTGCAAAACTCTGGACCGCAGGTGTCTATGGTGGGGAACGAATGCTCTATTGTCCTTTCCGGTGAGTAGCGCTGGGTTCTATGCCACGCTGACGCTGATTGCTGTTGCAAAGATCGATAGAAATAGCTGAGAGACAGGCGAAACAAAGGACCCGCATGGTGTGGTGGTGAACGTGCTACTTCCCGGAAAGGACAATAGCGCGTTCGTTCCTCACCACAGACACCTGCGGTCCAGAGTTTTGCAAATATCTCAACAACGTCACAATCATTACAAGAGATCAGGTATATCGTACCTGAACTCATGCAATCACCGTCTCTGCCGTAAGAGCAAATTACGCAATTTGTTGTTTCACACAGACGGTCATACAGGCGGTTGCGAACTAATTGACGACGTAAAGTAACCGGTGGTATTTCAACTATCGCTACCGATTCCTCTAGACCTGCCCTTCTTAAGCATCGTTTTATAGCTACGCTTACTTCATCGCTTATAAAAGGCAATATAAACGGGACTTTCTTTTGGCCAAGTGTTCCGCGTGGGCGCGTCGCCCTCTTTCTAAACTTATCTCGTGGGGTTACTATTTCGTAGCCATTGGAGATGACTATTTTCCGAGCCAAGTTGCGCGATTCTTCCTTTAGTTCCCTGGTAGTGCACACAGAGGTGGCTGTTCGAAACATGTTTCTCACAATCGCCCTCTTTGTGTGTGAAGGGTGGGAAGAAAGGAAATGAACAAGAATGTTCTTGTTACTTGGCTTTCGATACCACTTTGTCAGGTAATCGCTACTTGATAGGTTTATTTGAACGTCCAAAAACCGAAGCCAGTTTTCTCTCGGTTTCTCCCGGGTGAACTTTATGTACTCGGACCGCTCGTTCAATAATTCAAAGCATTTGTCCATCTCCTCCTGCGTAGAGAAGACGACAAAACAATCATCTACATATCTGCAGTAGAGTAGTGGCCGGAGTTGGCCGGTCTTCCAAATAGTTCTCCTGTTTCTCCAAAAACCAATAAATTGAGCCAATAGCAGAACTGGCCGTGACAAAGAAGTGCATGATAGCTCGTTGCACACTGGTAAGACTAGATGACAGGAGGTACACTGATACAAGAAGATGTCGACCTTTTGATGGAGTTTTCTAGACAGATTAGTAAAAGTAAATAAGTAGCTCGCCTGGATGAGGTACTTCATGTTGTTCAGGTTTTGAAAGCTACGAGTCAAGTAGTTGCCGGTGTTAAGTACACCTTCGAAGTGCTTTATGGTGAATCGACTTGCAAGAAAGGAGTGAGTATATTCTTGTTTCAAATTTGGTATTAAGCAGCAGTAGTTATTCCACTAATCATTTAGGCAAAATGTAGGGTTTCATTTAAACAGTGCGAAGTGGTGGGTCCACTATTAATAGATTGTGGGATGGATATCTGGCTGTTATTTTTATTATCTTTATATACATATTTATTTATTTACCTATTTATTTAGGACTTCTTGGCGGCCGACCTGAATGCTACGAATTGCCAATTGAAATCGGGTGGAAGACGTGCTGTAGGTTTTGTTTTCAAAGTGTGCTTTTCTTTGAGCAACGTTTAAGAAAGAAACTTTTTTCCTTCCGAGGTAGTGACTGTGTTCCTTAGCGTGCTAATTTAGCTTTACGAAGTTGAACTGTGGGAGAAGCCATGGGAAAATTTTGAACAATTCAACGTGAAAAAGCTCAGGAATGTTGCTGCAGATGAGGAGCTGTAAACAGTTATCTGCTTCGTCATATCTTTGAAGCCGTGCATTTCGTATTAACTGAAATCCTTTGTATTACACGTATTACAACCTCACATATTGTGTACTAAATGAATATCAAAACAATTCCTCAATGAACGTTCCACTAGGTTGGTGGCTTTCTGAAAACGCCAACGCTGATTTGCTCCTTCTCTCAACTGCTTTTTCAAAATTGAGAATTCTTGTGAATTTCGATTCCTACACGTGCTGTTCTCATCGCCTTTGGGTATACACGGTTGTAGTGTGCATCGAAATCATTATGCATGGTCCATAGAGTCCGCTAGCATACATCTCGAAGTCAACGCGCATGATGGACAAAGGGTTAGGCAACACTGTTGGTAACAGAATACATTTGCAGAGGTATCACTGGCATTTCATCTCTTAGAAAATGCATTCGATTTTTTCGTTATAAAGAGAACAAGTGGACTTACCACGTAAGCCATGCTACTGAGAATCTTGTGAGTCGGTCAAGGATGGCTTAACGGTAACCAGTAGATAAGGGTTACAAGCGAATAGGCGCAAGGCAGGTTCTTTATCGCATCATCCTTTTTGGAGATTCGAATTCAAGGAGATCGGGCAGTGCGGTGGGACATGTAGAACAAGCATGCTTGATGCCTGGTGCAACTGTTCATTTAGATCTCACCATGGTTCCCATCATTGAGTTTATATCTTTCGATATGCCTCGTTTTCTACACCTTTTAATTTGCCTGGTTTTCACTTTACCTATGACCTTGAACCCCATCCAAGGACTGACAGAAGGTCGAAGAAAAACTGAGAGAACGATATAGTTTTATTGAGGTTCAGGCAGATTCAAAAGAATCTCTGCGCTTTTTTGATGCGCCAGAATAACTCATACGTTCATATTCATATTTCTGAATATCTTCAAAGGTGTAGATCAGTGCATCTGTAAGACGAAACCGGAGGTCCTTCAATAAATAAGCGCCGGTGTCTCTAATCTCAGCGAGTTATGAAAATCTCATTTAAAAATAGAAAAAGATAGCTGATAAACTTTCGGCGTTGACCAATCTCCTAGGTATACTCTGTGCACTCGACTTCAACAAGTATCGTTATAGTTAATTAGATGAATATGTGGTCTACACGAGAATTCGCGGTGGCCTGCCGACATATTGCATCAGTGCTGCTATACTCCGAGATAGATCTGGTACCAATTTGTCGAACCCTAAAGGATGGAATGCTCGGTGCGCCTGGGGGGCGGGACCGAACCCATGTGTATTGTAGGACACCTCTAACTATTGCGCCACACCTGTATCACGCAAAAATAGGCCGTACAAATACTCACAATGTAATCAGTTTTTATTTCCTGCCTATTCCTTTTTCATGGAAAGATATCTCTGAATGCTTCAACTACATCTACCTAGGTAGAGAAATTAACATGATGAACCACTTAGCTCCAGAGATGAGCAGGAAGGAGGGAGCAGCTTGGGAGCCTTTCAAAAGCATCGAGGATGTGTTGAAGAGAACAAAGAACAACCGACACCACGCCGACCTTTTCGTCCCAACAGTACTTCATGCCTTAACGTATGCGTCTGAAACCTGGTTGCTCCGTAGGCAGGATAAAAGATCACTCAGTGTTATTGAACGTGCAGTCGAAACGACTACTCTAGGAGTATCTCGTTTCACACAGGCAAGGAAAGAAATCCGAAGCTCTGACGGAAGCGTCATCCATAAAAAATCAAAGATGTCTTTTTGTATGCCAAACAGTCGAAGATAAGGTGGAGCGGACATGTAGTGCGTATAAACGATAACCGATGGACAAGAGCCGTTAGTGACTGGATTCCTCGGGATGTTAAACTCACTGCATGAAAAACACCGACCCGATGGTCAGAGTTTTTCGCGAAAAGCCTAGAAGAACGATGTGATGCTCGACGAGTCCCTAGAGCGAGCAGAACCCACTGCACTACTCTTGCACGCGACAGGGAAAAATGGAGGGTTTACTGGCGCCCGCTCTAGTCACTAGACTATTGACGGGACTACATGTAATAAAGGTGATTTTTCCTCAAAAAACCTATTGCATTCATGTTTGCTCTATCAGGATTGCCCTCTAGAGAGCACCAAATTCGATCAGAATTGTCCTAAGCGGAAGAATTACTGTCCACTATACTTCTGGCTGCACGGGTCTCATATGAGGGATCTCGAGTCGTATAGTCGCGAGGTTACCACTTTCAATAGCCAACAAACATAACAAGTATACATTTTAAAATTTTGTGAAGGCTAAGCGAAAATACGGAAACGTCTTGTTGCGTTTAATTAATGAAAGTTTTTTTTACACCACGGAACTCCCTTATATGAGGGATCTCGAGCCGATTAGTCGCGAGACTACGTGGCGCGTCCACAGGTGGCCGATTGGGGGTTAATCGCGGATCAAAGGCGAGCTTTGCTTCTCTGAGAGGCAGGTGGGTACAGGGATGGACTCCCTGTTTCTGCTGCACTGATTTGGCACATACTTTCTGTATTTGATAGACGTATTCATACATGCGTGTGTGGATGCGTTCTAGTTCACGCAGATTGTGTTCTACGAGTCACTTCAGCCAAAGCCTGCAATCAAGTGACAGGGAGGTAAACGAGAGACGATTAGGAGTCGCCTCCAACAAATCAGAACCATGTCCGCTTTGGAAGACCCTAGCATGCTACCCGTGAGTACACCCAGCCCCTACGTTCAGAGCCCAGCAAGCTATACGTGGGTATCAAAAATGCTGAACACAGAAAAAACAGGCCCCATTCCCCTGATCCCGAAAGAGCCCCAAATTTCGCAGTGTTGGGTAGGACGAGTACGGAGAGGCTGCTAAAATCTCAGAGCCTATGGAAGCTGCCTGGATTTCAAAGAACTACGGTAACGATCTGTACCTATAATGCACGTACACTTTCATCCGACTCCTCGATAGAGGACTTCCTCATGCAAGCAAGAAGGATAAGGCATGACGTCATCGGCCTGGCCGAGATGAAACCACGCCACCCATTTAACCCCGTCTATGACACCGAAGAAGAACTGTTCCTCGGAACATGCGACAGTAGAGGAGTCGGCGACGTCGGCGTTCTCGTCAACACGAGTTTGTCCATGAACACTGATTCATTCGAACAGCTTACAACCCGAATCGGACGTTTACTATTAACAAGACGTGGATCAATTCTGGCTTTGACAACCTTCGTCGTTTACGCGCAAACAACAAACTATGACGAAGAAGTCGAAGCGCTCTATATGAACTTGGAGAAGTTCTACAGAGACGACCACACATTCTTCAAGGTCATCATTGGAGATTTCAACGGCAAGACCCAAGAAGAACGTCTGAAGAACCTCAGATTGGGACCCGCGGATTAGAATGGAACGAACAGGATGAGCGACTGTCTGAGTTTCTCATGGCGAACAAGACCATCCAGGGTAACTCGCAATTCCAGAAGCGCCATCCTCAACGCTGGAAGTGGGGGTCTCCGAATGGAGAGTACCATAACGAAATAGACCACGCCATAGTAAATAGAAGGTTTTGCCCAATCGATATCGCTGTTGTCCTGAAACTCTACACGGGATCAGATAACCGTCTCCTTTTTGCAAGATTCTATTTCTCGCGGAGAGGAGAAAAAGCCGCTAAATTCCAAAATCGAAGTCCGAGAATCACCGCAAACTGGGACTTATTCAATTCATTAGTTGGCTGTTGGGAAGATGCCACTGTCGATAACATCGACGAATAATACGATCTGCTCATTCAACATCTTCACGTTAGCGAAATGAAAGCTGAGAGTTCGAAAATCACCAAGATACGTCTGTCTCCAGAAACACTCGAGCTGATGCGCCAGCGTGGAATCGCACGAGCTGCAGGCAACCGCGAGCTAACGTCCGAACTTGCAAAACAATGCAGAGAGGCCATAAAAGATGATCTTAGAGAGACAAGAGCAGCAGTAATGGCCGGAGCTGCAGAGGCTGGGAAAAACATTCGCAAAGCCCACTGAAGCTTCGCCAATTACAAAACCAGAATGTTTGCTCTCCGACGCCCAGATGGAACAGTTACAGCGTCCAGAAAGGCAATGGAAAAAATCATTCACGAATACTACTCGGTTTTCTTCGATAGCCACGTCCACCTTCCGTCATATGAAATAAAAGAGGATGGATATGTTGTGCCATCGGTTCACCCTTCCGAAATCCGACATGCCATTCCGTAGGTGAAAAATCGAACAGCACCAGGTCCGCACAGGATAGGACCTGAACACTTAGGAATACTTGAAGAACCTTTGGCCGGTCCTCGTAAACACACCGGTTCGGCTCTTCACACGTTACGTGTCTGGGTCTGGATGCAAGGTCCCTATATAGTGGAAGACCAGATAGACCGTGTTATTGTTCAGGAAAGGTGACCTACAGGATATCAGCAACTATCGCCCAATCTGCTTGCTGTCTGTCTTCTACAAACTTTTCATTGGAGTCATCCTAAACTGGATTGACATAACACTGGACGAAAGACAGCCATGTGAGCAAGCAGGGTTTCGAAAAGGATTTAATACAATAGACCACATCCACACGATAACAAGACTCATTGAACTATCACGAGAGTACAAAAGACCGCTCTGTCTTACTTTCATCGATTTACAGAAGACCTTTGGTTCAGGTGAGATAAAAGCAGTTATGGAAGCCCTTGATAGCCAAGGAGTCTCTGCTCAGTACCTAACGGTTCTTCGTGAGCTGTGCAAAAATTTCACAACCAAGATGTCACCGTTCTGCAACGACATTAACAATGATGACATTGACGTCAAAAGGGAAGTTGGGCACGGCGATTCCATCCGGCCAAAATTATTTACCGCTACCCACCAGTATGTCATGCGAACATTGAAATGCTAATAATATAATATGGGAGTGAAAATTGATGGTCGACAGTTACACCATCTTCGCTTTGCTGATGACATCGTCCTTATAACACCAAACATTAGCCAAACGGAACGTATGCTTGCCGGCTTTGATAAAGCCTGAGGAAAGATTGGTCTTCGACTAAATCCCACAAAAACGGTGTTCATGAAGAACGGAGTGGTTTCGTGTGCCCAGTTCACGCTCAACGGAACGAATATCTCCGAATGGTCCAGTTATATCTATCTAGGTCGGGAAATCGATATAATGAACGACTTAGCTCCATAGATGAGCAGAGGTAAACGAGCGGCCTGGGGAGCTTTCAAGAGCATCGACGCTGAAGTGAAGATGACAAAGAACACCCGACTCCGAGCCTACTTTTTCGACTCAATGGTACTCCCTGCCCTAACGTATGAGTCAGGAACCTGGTCGCTGCGTAGGCAAAATGAAAGATCACTCAGCGTTATTGAACTCGCAGTCGAAAGGACGATGTTAGGAGTAACCCGTTTCACACAAGTAAGGGATGGGATTCGAAGCTCCGATCTGCGTCAACGATCAAAAATCAAAGATGCCGTTCTGTACGCCAAACAGTGGAAAACAAGGTGGGTTTGGGCACATTATGTGTATGAATGAAAACGGATGTGTTGTAGCGATAAGCTCCTAACTTTATATGGATACCAAATCGTTGTACATATTAGTCCTTGTAACTGCCACGCGGGACTTTTTCCGTAACTGTCGTGAACAACTTCGAGCTTGGGTTACAATAATTTATAGCAACAATAACTGTACAATAATAATATCTGGTATGTGGCGATATGCGGTTCAGTGAGTATATACGAGCGAAATTGAAATGAGAACAACCGATGCAGTTGAAGGAAGTTAGGTTGACAGTGGAGTTGGAGCACTGAGGAACTGAGAGATTGCATGAACACCGGATGAACGCTACGAACGCTTCAAGGCGAAAGCCCGTGGGCTGCTTGTATTCCTTCTGTAGTGGGTGGAGCCTTGCCAGAGTGAACTAAAGGCAGTGCTTAGAGAGAGGCTCTAAAGGTTTCTTCTACAAGCACAGTTTGATAGGGTTACATGTGAAAGGGCGCAGCTGCTTGTTCGGAAACTTCTTTGGGACGGCTGATGCTGGAAAGTACATTCACCTGGTTGCTGCTGATTCAGTGCCCGAACTACCAAACAAAGAAGAGCGGTTTTTTGAAAGAAGTTGTAGAATCCATTTCCAACCACCTGCGAGGGAACTGCATGAGATAGCGGCTAAAAGGCATTTAACAGAAGATGCGAAGATAGATTTAAGATAGTTACATTTGAACAAGAAACACACACTAATATAGAAAATTAGGAATAAGGTCACCGGAAGCAGTATTTGAAATGTTTTACGTAGAGAACAATCCTACGTTGGTGAAGAATGTTCTCTATATGATGGATAAGACCCGTTAGTAACTGGATTCCTCGGGATGTCAAACGTACTGCAGGAAGACCACCGACTCAATGGTCAGAGTTCTTCACGAAGAGTCTTGAAGAAAGATATTATGCTAAACGAGTCCCTAGAGCGAGCAGAACCCACTGGGCTAGCAGAACCTGCTGCGATACTCTTCTTGTACGCGACACGGAAAAATGGATGATTTATTGGCGCCCGCTCGAGTCACTCGACGATCAACGGGACGACAGGTGACAGATGGTACTTCTGGCTGACAGTTTCCAAAAAGAAGAATCAAATTTATGAAATCTGGTTTTTAGTGAACGTACTGAACAAAATTTGCCACAGAGTTTTTCGCTTCAGTAAATCCTTATACGTATGCGGAATACTTGTTCATTTGCATTGGAAACAGCATATTTCAAACAAATATAGCCACAAATATGGCATTCAATTCTCCATATTTTGTTGTAAATGGGTGGATAGAACAGCGGTAGTGATACTGATCATCACGAGTACGGTGCTGGTTCGATCCCGCACCACGCGTGTATTCAAATTCATCAGCCAACATTACAGGTTGCTGAATGCACACCTGGCTTATAGACTGACTAGGTGTCGTTTATCGTTGAATCGAGTTAGTGCTGTCATCCTCCCGGACACGTCCAGTACCAATTGCCGACCTCGGAAGCGTGGAAGGCTTGGTGAGCCTCAGGTGCGAGATCGAACCCATGTGTATTGCATGGCGCTTCTAATCACTGCGCTACTCGCGCTCCTTTCTCTAAATGTAAATCGTTGTCTTTATGAAACAAAATCAGCATGAAAGTGAACATATTCCCAAGACTGACTTTCTGTTAACCTCGGCATTAATTGATAATTCAATGTTTTTCATCAATAAGCAGACACGAGGTTGTTAATATAGAATTTATTAGAACACAATTGCTGACGTTTCGGCGGTTTCGCCTTCTTCAGAGCCGTTTATTTGT